>JAVLUZ010000163.1:610698-695498 GCA_036768485.1 Mermis nigrescens | reverse complement strand
ACTGTATCAAAAAAGTTTAAACCACCTTTAGTAGCCTGAGTTATGCGTCTTAAATTCAAGAGAAAACTGCAAAGTTTAATGGAAGCAGACTATAGTAATTGATGCTAAAAGAGTTACATGCAAATTAGAAGTTTAACTGTACTCACACGAAAAGCTCCGTATCTTTCATTTTCATCAATTATTGACGTAATGTGGTAAAAATCTACGCAGCTCGCTTCTTTATTACCATGATCTGAAATTGATGGGGTATCACATCATTGCTGCGTCATTTCAATCGACAACAGAGAACAAAGACGAAACAATTCCTAACGCACTTGCTAGTATGTGACCGACTATATCCGTGGTTGTAGTTACTACAATTTTTAGCACTCGACGCCTGCGTTTCGAACAGTTGACGGATCCAGGGATTCCTGACGGAGGGGGAGCGTTGGAGACAGGGACCACAAATTTTCCAGTGGTGTCAAAATTGTCTGAAGAATCCGCCCGTCATTCTTAAAGAAACCTCTTATTTGCCGTCTTTTGATAGGCAGAATAATTAATAATGCGAAAAAGTTAAAAGTTTTCGAAATTTTTTAATGAGAAAATCCCACAGCAAGATTATTGCAAAAATCGGACGCAAAGCGCCGAAAAAATACTCGAGAAATTATTACAAAAACCTAAAAACACGAGTATGCTCTTGTATAAAAAATAACGTGAAATCAGAGCACCAAGACAGTATAGTAAGTGTCAATAATGAGTACTGCTTCCGAGAAATTTTTTTAAAAATTATGATTAAAATGAAGCAACATTACCGCCATGCCTTAATTTTTTCAAAAATTATTTGCCCGGTAGTTCTTACAGCCACTGTCTTTTTTGAGCCAGTGCAACTCAATAAAGCGATAACTTTTATGTCCTTCACTTTTGTCTGGCCACTTATGTGGGCCATATCTTTTAATTTAGATTGATGACAATATTGACATGTACTCTGAAAATTTATGGTGTAATCTTTTTTCCGATAGTTTTTTGATCCCGGACAATTTGTTAGTCTTAATTTGAAAACGCTCTTGGCGTATTTCCACTTTATCGACGTGTTTGAGAAAAAAGCCTTTCCTTCCAAAACCATAAAGGGTTATATCTAATTGTTCAAATTATTTATAAGCGGTGTGAAGATGTTGATTAGAGAACATGGTAGGCTAGGCCACGCATGGACTAAAACGCTTAGTTACCCAGAGCACTAAGATTACATTTTTGGCAATTTTTCGCAATTTCACTCCATCAGACCTCCAGGAATGGAATGCAATTTAAGTACAGGCTAGGTCGTCTGGACTGCAATAAATCGCAATACACCTGAATAATTTCAAAACGTGCCTCTTGCGCAATGCACGTTAAATTTTTAATAATGCGGATCAAAATGTGTCCGCGCAAAATTTTGGCAGCGTTAGCTAATTTTTAAGCAATTATTGCTGACATGCGAAAATGGATTTACAAATAGATCTGCAGATTCGGATTTAGTGACAAAGCTGTTTTGTTTTACCTAACTTATTGCACCGCATTGCGAGCTTCACAACCTTTGTATTTTCTTCATTTGGGCTGGGTGACCCTAGATAATTGTAATATTTCAAATACCTTGGATATCCTGCACCCACTTCAAATAATCACGTCAATTCACCTTGCAGGGCGACCGTCTCTGTATATTGACCTCGCGGACGTGCCCTATATTCGGAGCATACACGGGGTTCAAAATCGAAGCCGGGGGACTTAGGTAGCACAACTTCAACACACTAATGTCAGGGCCGTAGATGCGCACTGGGAAACTGTCGTCATCCGGTACAACAAGCTCACTTGCATCGTAAGCATAAAGGATAAGCTCATTCACGGCGACCTTTAAGCATAGGCGGATTTAAGAAGAGAGGCGACTACCCCCACTGGCTCAAATAATTGGCGAGATAGAGAATGAATGGATAGGTAATTTACTATGATTTTGATCCGTCATTGGAATTTCACCAGCGCTTAACGCCGGATAATAGTTATTGTGACATTCATTTAATTTTAATGAAGCCGAAGCAAACATGTACGGCATGAAATTTTGGGGAAAAGGCGTAAAAATTTCAAAGTCTATTTTCTGGGCTTACAAACGAAGGGCGCAAAAACACTTTTGGACGTTTCGGACAATGCTCGTTCTTTCTAACACATAAAAACAAAAAAATTCCGATTAAAATTTGAAAAAATCGAGTTGATTGAATGGAATATAGTCAAAAAATCAAAAAATGTGTATATTATCGCAAAGGATCGAAAATGTGAGTTTTAAGCCAAAAGTGAGTCGAAAACGCTTGAAAGGGCACACTTTTTTACAATTTTTGGTTTTGGGAAAATCGACAATTTGGGGGGGGGGCAGCGCAGCCATTTTGCGAAGGGTTAATCAGTTGCCATTCTGAGGGTTCACCACCCCAAACGCCCTCTCAGAACCCGTATGCCCGGGAACCAAGGTTTTGTTCAGGTAGAAGGTTTTAAAAGGGTTTCAAGAGCAGAGACAGCTTTTCCAAGCATTTTCAAAAATAACTTTTAAACATTCTCGAAGTTCGCGGCTAATGTTGCAAATACAGTAAAGCTATGTGTCGAAATTCAAGCTTCTGAAATTCCACAAATTTTCCGGCGCTTCGCATAAGTTTTCGCTAAAATCCAAAATTTTAAAGCCAAATTATTGAAAATTTAAAAATTTTTGAAAAACTGTAGCGCCAAAAACTATCTTAAATAAAAGTAGATAGCGAAAATCGCCGAAAATCGCTATTTTGCAGGTGAAGGGTAAAATTTTGGACTAATTTTCGACTGTTTTCGGAAAAGTTGGGATACGGGCCCCTTAGGAAAATCATAAATTTGCCACTACCCTCAAAGCAAGACAATATGATTCCTCAAATTCGTATTTTTGTCATAATTTTGAACTGGATTTTTAATGTTTTCCTTCAAACTATCAAACTAGACCTAGTAGTAGTCGAATGTTTGGACTAGTATGACTGCCAAAAAATATAAAAAAACGATTTTCTAGAGGAAATAAGCAAAATTAGGGTCAAAACCTAATCGTTTAAAAACGACGAGAAAAATCATCAGTAATTGTATTTATTTTGTGTTTAAGTTTTATAAATGTACAAGATCATTTTTAAAACTATTTAAGCTAAAAAAATCTCTTCAGTGATACCATGTACCGGACTAAAATGTTATGCATGTAAGGTTGACATCCCTGGAAAAACTGGGGCGCATCTTGTCTTCGCTAAGAGTCTTAGTAGCTGGAGGATAAAGTATATCTATCTAACCAAATTTACAGAGGAATAAGTTGAAGCTTTTTGTTTTATGTTGCTCTTAATATATATACATTCATTTTGATAATATTTTCCATTATATTTTATATTATTTCATACTTAATTTGTTGTTTTTCCGATCTTTTATTTCTTTCTCTTCACCCATTATTTCTTCTCTTTGTCGTCGTAGAATATATGAATAATGCATGCGGGGCCGTATTTAGAGTGGGGGAAGCGAGAGGGGCGGCCGCTCCTTCTATCTGAAAAAAATTTTTGAAAGGTACTTAAGATAATGCACGAAAAGAGGGAAAAATTGACTGTCTTTAACGTAAAATCTTCAAATTTTCAGCGCTTTGCGCCAGACATATGAAGTACTTTCTATAATTTTGGCTCAAGCGTTACCAAAAAACGACACTTTTCATATAATTTTGAGTGAGACAGAAATGTTTTTGAAAGGTTGGAATTCTATGATCTTGATGGATAGAGCATGTCGAAAAACGCGGTTTTTTGCAAGCTATCCAAACGAATTTTACGAAATAAAGACCAATTTATGTTGGGTCCGCCCGCCCCCCCCATGGCCGGATCTTGGATACGGGCCTGATTGCATGTATCAAAACGTGTTTAAAAGGGATCTGTCAAAGTTTTTATTTTACATAAATTTCATTCCTAATAATGTTTTATTTTATCTTTTTACATTCACATTTTATTGTTTGTCTCTTTGATCATTTTATTTGATATTTTTGTCACATGTTGTTCTACCCTATTTTTGGCCATTCTCTTCATCTTCCTTATTTTGTTTTTTATTGTTGCAAAAGAATCGCAAAAAATCCTTGGCTCACGATTAACAAGCTTCCGGCTCGAATCAACGTACACGTTGAAAATGTTCGTCGTTTCAAACGAAACACCTGCTTCAAAATGATTTCCATTTGAATCTTCAGCGTAACTCGATTCGGGCTGATCCAATCCAATGAGGTACCTTTCGTACTCGTGATTTTTTAGTGTCATTCATCTTTGTTACCCAAGCTCTCTGTAAAAATATCAATAAGTATGAAAATTTAAGAGTAAAATATCGATGAAAATATAAAAATATCAAAATGTTAGTCGAAAGTTTAAAATTAAGGGCATAAGTTTCGTGGACAAAAAGAAAAGAGTAAACGTTTTCATTTGGCCAGGGGTCACATAGCGAACAAATGTACGAATTTGCATCACTCACCACTGGGGCCCTTCCGAAATATTCCAAAATACCCTCAAAATTAAATCATCGAAATCTTTTTTTTTAAAATTTTTCCGCAATTTTTTTGGGATGAAATAAGTAACTTAGAGAAATATAGTTGTTGTTGCTCCTATTATACAATTTTTGGCATACTTTTTATTTTAATGCCCGTAGAATTCGCTGTACATTGTATCTGCTGCAGTTCATGTTGAAAGATTTAAAAAATGGCGCTATTTCTCGCATCTTTTTGTTTCTTTGTTACTAACAGCATGCTTCGCTTTTACCCCTTTCTTCCCTTCTTTCTTGTTTTTGTTTATTCATTCATTAGTTTATTATTAATGATTTTTCTCTATATATTCTCCGTTCAAATTTTTTCTACCGTTCTTTTTTTCCTTTTGTCTTTTTTTTCCTCTTTTTGTCGTACTAATCACTTTCTATTATTGCATGAAAAACCTGGCCAGAATAATAAGTGTTTGGTGGACAAAACCGCAAAAATAAGGGTTGTACGTTTCCGTGAAACTAAGAGGAGGATGGCAGCCTTCCCTACAGGCTTATTCACTATTCCATCACCGAATGTTTTTTTTTAATTTTATCCTGCGTCCTGTGTTACCCCGCGGAAAAGTCGTATTTTGAGCCGCAGACTGGGTCCTTGTTCAAATCTGCCCAAAATGTCGACAATATTCGTCTGAAACACTCTCCCTACCGCCAACATGGCAATGTAC
This sequence comes from Mermis nigrescens, assembly GCA_036768485.1. Lineage (NCBI taxonomy): Eukaryota > Metazoa > Nematoda > Enoplea > Mermithida > Mermithidae > Mermis > Mermis nigrescens. Next base: position 690,291 of record JAVLUZ010000163.1, on the reverse strand, counting down.
GAAATTTTAAAACCATCTCGGAGACCATCACTAAGTCGGCGTGAATCTATAAGAAATTATACGAGATTCAGCGTTTTAGAGTGACAGGTCGTTTTCTATTTAATATGAATGATTTTTCAGTTTAAAATGCCAAGATCAAAGAGAGCCTAGTAAAAGTCATACCCAAAAACAAATCTCATTAGAAAGAGAGTCACATTTTCTATCTATTTATAGAAAAAAATGTCAAGTGTCCTGAAGCAGTAAAAAATTATAAATCTAAATTTATAAAAACGCACTTTTTTCATAACAGTAACTAAAATGGCAGCCAAACTGAACTTTTTCCTACTTATCCGAATCAAACAAGCCCTTTCTTTGCTCTTTTCTGAATGCGCTTAATTGCTGAAATATGTAAAGTAATTAGACAGCTACAGCTTAAAGTACAGCTTTTCCAATATGGCTGCCCCATGGTACAAATTTGTATTGAGCGAACCGGAAGAAATAGCAAATCTTAGTTAAATGCGTTTATTGCACAAAAAGCCCATCTAAAGACGCAACTATTTCGCTACTCTCGAGCTTTCTATCTATAATACAGGGTAAACAACAGCCTGAGCCAATTTTCGCTATTTTTTCGAGGTGACGAGCTACAGTAATAAGAAATTTTGATTTTTTCAGCGAAATAGTTACGCTCTAAAATGTTCTATCTAAAACACTGTCGCTTGTCTAAATTGTGAGCAGTCGGTTCCTGTTGCTCAACAAACCTAAAAGGGTATGAAACACTTTTTGAGTGATCATCAACCACTTTGTTTTTGAAGGCTTGCAGTAAGCTTATTGATGCAGCATCGTACCTAAAAGTATGTACTGGCACTTTGAGTGCTGATCTCGAAATGCATATAATCATGTTGTGTTATTGTTAAAGTCATTATAGTAGGCATCAAATGCTAATTTTGCCGTTAAAAGTGAATGAAAAAAACACATATAGGTCCCAAAATCCATCAGATTGTAAAAATGACGTGAAATTTATAAAATAATATCAGAAACATTATTTTTTGACATTTCTTATCGAGCTCTATCCATTAAAATCAACAAAAGTAAAAAAATTGAAAATCCAGAAAATATTATTTTAGGGCCTTCGAATTCAAGTTTGGGTTATTTTGGCTCCTGAAGGTACCATGCCCATATATGGTGAGAAAATGCAGTTATAATTGCTCCGCTTACTGTGGTATTAAAAGACATTGCCAGAGGACACAAACAAGAGTTAATACATTTGACGAAGTTGAAGTTGTGTCAATAATAACAATAATAATATATAATAATAATGATTAATAATAATAATAATAATAATAATAATAATAATAATAATAATAATAATAATAATAATATTATTAATATTATTATTATTATATCAATTATATTAATTAAGATAAAATGAAGCAATTTAATTATATTGACTATATGTCATAATTCGAGAGATTCAATCACCAGAGAAAAGACTTAAAGGGCAATGTGAACCAAATGTAGGCTATTTCAAATATCTAATTACAAGTACTTGTAGTCACAAATTAAAATTTTATTGGGTTACGTATCCTGATTGGTATTTTTTGAGCAAAACTTTTAAATAAGTTATAGAGGAATAATCACTAATTGTAAGCATGTATCATCAAACCTTTATTATAGTTGGACTGAGGACTGAGATGAAAAAATGATTCTTTGATTTTTTACGCAATAAAATTCTGAAAAGAACGTTTTAGTTGCAGTAAAAATGCATAAAACTACGCCCAAAATGATAATTTACTTCGTTTTGGTGTCATTTAAAGTCTAAGTCGCTTCTCAAGCTGATTTCACTTATAATATCAAATCTCCCGGCATTATATCTATAAATTAACTCAGGCGAAAATACAATGATTACAAGATGGTTCATACAGCTTCTAATTTATTTCAAGCACATATTAAAGATTTTATATTTTCATTCATTTCTGCCTCTTGCCTTCTTTTTCTCATGAAAAAATCTTGCACTATTGCCTCTCTGCGTCCTACTTCTAACTAGGCACCAGACATGTACAGACTCGAAATTTTGGGAGGAGAGGGGGTCTCCTGCACACGTGGGCATGATGGAGAGGGGTTGGGGGTATATACACCCCCAGAAGATCGAATACCTCCCAGAAACCAAAATACCCCTTAGAATTCAATTTTTGGATTTTTTAAGCTTCTTCGCAATTTGTTGATGCCAATGGATAGTGATCGATAAGAAACGTTTAGAAATGGTGTTTTTTCGTCTTACCATCAGTTTAAAGACCATTTTTGACCTTTCGCCCCCTCTCCTTGAGTTTTAGCGCTGCCCAACTGTGGTACCCGGCCATGATTAGGGAAGGGGGGGGGGTAAATGACGTCCTGTTTTTGGCCAAAAACGGCCAAAAAAGCCTATAGACGGCCAAAAACATCAATTTTTTCCAGAAAATGGGGGTCACAAAATTTTCAGGTTCTGGGGGGATGAGAGGACGTCAACTTTGCATGTATGCCAGGCACGTAGCTATAGGGAATGAGCATAAGCCCTACCCCGAAAATTTTGAAAAGACAATTACTTTTTATTATGATTTGAAATTAAAATTTAAAATCTAAAATAAGGATTAGAAATTAAAACTTTTTAAGGCATACGGATCCGACAGAATACATTTTAGCGGGCTTTTGAGCTAATGAGCTAAAAATTTTGGGTCTTTGCATCGGATTTATCACATTTATATAACTTTTGTCTTCCAAACAGCCTAATTTAAGTAAAACATGGTGAATTTGCCAAAATTTTCTGCTATTTATTTTACAGATTGCATTTCTCAGCAATGCACTAGAGTCTGAGTATGAAAAAAGCAATACAATTTTTTAGCGTGAGTCGAGCTTTAATGTAATGTCGAGGAATCGATTGAAAATTTATGCTCAAACTTATGCAAGAAAGACTACAAATGAGAGCATTTTCAAAAATATTAGTAGTATACCGTGTCCCCCAAAGGTTACAACATAAGATATATACCGGGTTATAACATAGGAGGAGGTGCGCCCCGGCCCGAAATGGAGATCTGCCAGGGCGCAAATGGCAGGGAAGGGCCTGTCCGGGCATGCCCCAACCTGCCTGAGAGCCTGTGGAGTCCCTGGGGAACCCACATGCTATAACATATACGATGATAAAGGATAGGCAATGATGAAAGAAAGGCAATGATGAAGGATAGGGGTCCTTGGGGACGGGGCTCGGGGTGTCAACAGTGTTGAATGCTTTTTTGAGCACAGGTATGTAATGTGGACTAATATATACCTATATGATTAATTATATCCATACATTTTCTTTCAATATTTACGACTTGCATAAGTTGCGCAAAAATATTTCCAACAATATGAGGCTCGACTATTAGAAATTTTCAGAGCATTTAAATGTGCTTATTTGTATTAAGTCAATTATTCCAATTTTACAAAATTATAGAAAAATAATCCAACGCTAGCGTACATAGTGCTGTTCATGCTTTAATTCGTCGCCTTCCTCGTCGTACGACGAACAAGACGGGGCATTCAACTTGACGAATTTGGTAGCTTGAAAATGAAAAGCAGAAATAATTGAAAAGCATAATTTGAAGACAGAAAAATATATGAAGATAACAAATTATTAAGCTAAGATCATCAAATCTGCGATATGGTTTATATAACAAACTCCAGTCTCCGTTGCACGAACGTTAATGACGATAAGAACTCTTGACCGATAGTCGTAAAAAGTGTGCCTTTTTGGCGTTTTAAGTTCATTTTTAGCTCAGAAATCTCGAATTTTCGAGCGCTTCGCGCCGTATGCACATTTTTGTGACTACAGTTTGTTCGATTTTACTCAATTTTCCACATTTTTTGAGATTTCTTTTGCGCTTTTATGTTCTAGAAGAGCGGGCATTGTCTGAAACAAAACCGTGTTTTTGATGTGTAACCAATTGTTTTTAGTCCATAAAGGCACTTTTTAAAATACTTATGGGTTTCGACCCCCCTAGAATGTTCATGGTGTACATGCATGGTAGGGACCATACATGTACGGCATGGGAATTCTAGGGAAGAGAGACAACGACGAAACATTTTTAAAAGCGCCTTTATGGGCTAAAAAACAATAGGCTCACGTGAAAAGACAGTGTACGTTTCGAACAATGCACGTTATTTTTTTGGAGCATAGAATCGTAAAAAAATTCAAAAAAAACTCGAAAAATTAGACGAAATGAACAAAATGTAGTCCGAAAATGAGTAAAATGGCGCGAAGTGCTGAAAATTTGATACCGTTGAATTAGAAGTTGCCTAAAACCGCTTTAAAAATCAAATTTTTACGATTTTTTGTTCGCCTGAGGTACTCGTACATTCCCTCCAAAAACATTCATTTCCACAAGTTTAGATATGTTATAATTACCAATGTCTTATTAGAAATTTCTGAGAAGTTCATCACTGGCCTAAGCAGTACCTAGTGAGTCTATCGTTGCTTATGGATCATAATTTCAAATGATCATTTATAAATCGCTGCATAAAAATAAGACATTTTTATTATTTGAAACGAGCAAATTCGTTGAACGACTAATTACGATTTTTATACTAGAAAACGTAAGTTTCGTATCGGAGACATGACACATTTATACATCTCAATACTTCATTCTAATTTTAAAAAAATTTCAAATAATTTGAGGACAACATTTTATAATAATCCGGTTAACGCCACTAGATACCTCGAGAAACAAATGTCAAAAAGTTAGATCCTCAAGGTCGTCGATACAAGCATAGTTATATCGAAATCAAGGCTGAAGCTTAGTTGGGTATATAAAAAAATCGGAACGACGTTCGACTTATCATTGTTGAGAGATTAAATAGCGCAGCAATGGTTGCAGTCTATCGAAGCTTCTTTTTTATTAATAATTTTTTGTCTTTCGCTGAACGCAAATTGACCGTTCGTCGCCCTTTAAAAACTTAGATTACCATTCGAAAATAAAAATTAAGATTGGCTAGAGAGACACATCTGAGCAAAATAAAAAGACGTCGCTATCCACCTTGCACCAAACTACTGTCACGTTTAGTGCGATTACAGCCTACTTTTTACATATGTTATTATGGTTCTTATAGTCTTAGCACGCTTCGATAATCCTAGCGCGCTTCTTTAACCTTAATTTCTCACTTAGACCTATCGCAAAACGCGTCACACGTTTTAATAACGAAGACGGAGATTTTTGGATTAATTTATATAGAAAATAAGCCTTTAACGATGTTAGACACTTTACAGAATTTGGGCTAAACGAACAATCAGGCACGTAGCTGGCCGCCCTATTTTGGGGGACAAAATTGATTTTCGGAGGGAATATGCCACAAAAAAAGACAAAAATAGCCCAAAATAATGTACAAAAAGCTCTTTTTACGATTTTTTCTGAATTTTGGGGTCCGAACCCCCATTCCCCCAGAAGTACGTGCCTGCAAACAATTACTCACGTTTCTGTAATAATGCAACGAAACGAATAGGTACGATCCGAAATAAACAAGTAGGAATACGAATTACGGATTAAAACGTTAAAGATGCTGACGAATGTAGTGTTTGGCGAACGTCGATATAAATTAGAGCCGAAGTGATAACTTGGCAACAACTACGTACACATAGACTATTATTGAGTTCTCGAAGATGAAGAGATCTAGTGTCTGCGATAGCGAATTGCTAGTAGTCATTATACGAGGGACTATTCGGCGCAAAACAATGGTAGAACTGAGCCAAGTATGCATCATGATCTGCTTTATATAGAAATTTCAAATTTTCTCAGATTGATGGATGATCTGCCAAGCTGTCTAGTGAGAGTTTGGGCCTGCTGATATTTGGGGATTGTTTGCATGGATTAAGCATGCTTTACATGCTTCCAGGCAACGTCCATGGTATTTTCACTTTCCCCGAAGTTTTGCCCCCTTTTGTCTCTGTGCGAGCTGTACTTTGTGTGCTGCTTTGTTTTATCGCATCCGTCGCTTAACATAGCGGAAGCTTACTTGCGTGTTTTAAGCGGATTTGCGCATACGTGCTAAAGCCAGCCTATACTTAGTACACCTATATCGCTATTAAATGCTCGATTTTTAAACTAATTTTCATGGATTATCCGCATTAATTCCGGACAAGTGTCAGATTAATACTGACTTTCGTTCTGTTGTGTCGATTTCCTGATCGACTGAATCAACTTTCATCCACTCCGATCTTAATTACTTTCGGGATCGCTCTTTTTCCGCATTTCTCAGCATGCTTCTTACAGGTTTTGACATGTACGTGCATTATATCGCGCATAATAATGATATTAATTAAGATACGTTATTAAATTCCACCAATTTTTGATACATGCTTGCATTGAGACATGAAAGAAACGACGCAAATTTATAGACAGTTTTCATTTGCATTTTTATGCGGAAATATAATATTTTAAACGAATCACGAAAGTTAAGATATTTTGGTTGATAAGTTTATATAAATTACAAGAAACAATCAGTATATAGCGTTACTTGACACTACTTCATTTTTTGCAATTCCAACTTTTTTTTAAAGCATAATCACATGTACAACATGTGGCAAAGTCTTAGGCCCGAATACCCAGAAGGCGGAGTAAATTTACTCCGAGTAAGGCTTACTCCGGAGTAGTTACTCCAGAGTAAATCGCGAAGTAACTTACTCCGAGATTCGGTATACCCGACAGTGGAGTAAAGGTGGAGTAGTTACTCTAGAGTAATCCGTGTAGTATCGTATTTGTTCTACAGAAAATCATGGATTGAAGGCATGAAATAGTTAAGTTGACTGATACATATAAACCATTATAATGCTAATGAATCCACTCATCTCAGACAAGTTAATGTGATTGTTCAAGATCTCCTTCAGACTTAATTTTAATTATCCATGTGCGTTGTAATTGCCTGTAAAATATTTAGAATGCACAGGGGCAATCTAGGCACGCCGTGTTTAGAGGGAGAGCAGCCGCTCGCTGGGCTGTCTTGTCAAAAAGGTTTCCAAAAACTCTTATAATCATTTCGCTTCATGGACGACCTAAAGTAGCGATTTTTCATTATGTTGAGATAAAAGTAATTAAGCCTACAATTCTATTTCTTAATCACACTTGGTTTGAAATCGTCAGTTAAGCAATTAAATTTTATAAGTCGTTAAAGAAGCACTCGTATTGGAAAATATTGAAAAGCAGTTTTACATATTATCAATAGTGCAATATATAGCTTCCGAGACAGAGAGCAAGGTATCTGGAGTCCGTCCTCGAACAAATCCTGTATACAGGCCTGTCCAAAATTAAGCTCTTCCATCGATTAGTTGGTCGCGTAAGGATATCATAGACAAAATCAACAATTTTAATAATTGACTGTTTTTGAAATAAGAAAATACGTGCAAACCGCCTTTATAGTCCTTGCGCAGGTTATTGATATTATATTTCATTGCATTAACGACATTTTAGTGTATTTACTCTCATTCTTTCTTTTTTTAATTCTACCAGATTTGTATTGTTTTAATTCCGTCTCTGTCGCAATAAACTATTTCTAAATCATTATATGACAGTCAAAAATTATTGCCATTGTTAACAGCGAACGGAAGTCCACCGTTTAACGCTATTTCTTCATCCATGAGACATGCACTCGCTAGTACAAGGTTCGAGAAAATCGAGCATATAAATTGAATATGAGAAGATACAATTAATAATTGTGACTATATCTGGACAAAGCCTTAATTCTGAGAGGTCTGGCTTATGGTCCCAAAAAAGTGTAAAGTCGGAAAAAGCGCCGAAAATTATAGGAAGGGCAAAAACACCTTTTTACGACCATATACATGCACAGCATGGGAATTCTAGGGCGGGGTGTGAATGATAAAGTGCCTTTCTGGGGTCCAATCATGGTAGGTACGCGTCAAAAACATCGTTTTTCAGCGTTTCTTACGATGATCTATCTTTCAAGAGAGTATAAAAACATAGAACATTTCGAGAAAAATCAAAAAAGTCGGAACAAATTGAACAAAGTATAGTCAAACATGAGTATAATGGCGTGAAGCGCCGAAAATTTGGCACTTTTGCGCAAATAGATAGCTAAAAACGCTTATAAAAGCATCTTTTCTACAAATTTTTCAGCTAATGTTTGGGATTTTTCAAAAACTCGCCAATTCTGACGGGGTGAAAAATTTTTCTGGGAGGGAGTGAAAACCACACCTGGGCGTGGGGTTTGGGGTATGCACCCCCAGAAACCAAAATACCCCCCCAGAAATCAAAATACCCCCCCCCCCAGAATTCAATTTTTGAAAATTTTTTCCGTTTTTTTTCGCAATTTTTTGATGCCAATGGATAGTGCTTGATGAGAAACGTCGAAAAATGGTGTTTTTATCGCCATACCACCATTTTTAAGGCCATTTTTCGACCTTCAAAAATCTTGCACCCCCCCCCAGAATTTTCTTGCTGCCCACGTATGGTGAAAACTCCCAAACCCCTCTCCCAAGATCATGTAAGTTCTCGACGTTTTTCATTTAGCTTTGTGTCAAAAAAAGTGAGTAAAAGAAAAAAAAATTGAGATTTTAATTCCGAAAGTCTTCTGGATTGTGGGAGGGATCCTTGAATTCTGGGGAGGATTTAAACCCTAGACATCCGCGCGCCCACGTTTGATTAAGGACTGCACAATCCACATATGTACGCTAAGCATATCTTTACATTAAAATAGTTGTTACTCCGAGATATACTCCTACCCCGTGGAAGGAGTAGAATCGTGGAGTAAATCTACTCCGGAGTAACACTACTTTACCTTCGAGTATACCAAAAAATTTTACTCGGAGAATTACTCCGCGATTTACTCCAGAGTGAGAGATACAACTCACCTTCGGGTATTCGGGCCTAAGTGATCAGTCGTTAGCATAGATGCACAGCATGGCCGTTCTGAGAGAGAGGTCAGCCGTTCTAAGGGATCAAGAATTAAGCTTTTTTTGGGCCAAAATGACCTCAAAAACTGGTATAAGCGCTAAAATAGCGTTAAAACTACGCTATTAAAAAAGTTTCTGGTCAAGTAGGGGCTTATGATGAAACTTTTAATTTCTCATTCATTTTTTGACCTTCATTTTGCCTTATATATTTCTCAAAAATTTCCGTTTTTTTCTATTCTAGGGGTCTACTCCGAATTCTCACCCGTGCATGTCTGCACAAATAGTAAGGGTCCGGAGAATTGCATCACTATCCTTTATGTACCTGTACAAAAGATATGAAAAAATTGCCGTTTCGAAGAACCGGCCCGAAAAATTGGACATTTTGGCGAGAATATGATTCGTCAAAAAATCTAACTTCTTATGAGGCTCCTTCCTCCATAACTACTCATTAATTCTTTAATTAAATTAATTAAAATATTCGCTTACCCATATTGAAAACGTATTATTTCCTTCGCCTAAAATTTGAAGACACAATCAAAGCCATCCTGCTCAATCCAACCGACTTCTCAAATGAATCGGAAAAATTAAAAATGAGAGAAATTCACTCGGGCCAAGTACCAGCAAAGAAAAATGCTCCGATGATACAAAAAAGACGAATATACTTGGGATTCTGGATTACTCGTATTAAGGATGTAAAAAGAGGGAACTAGGAAAAAGCTACCTAAGCATATTCCTTAAGTCGCAGAATCTGTCAAAAATCAGACTTCTCTAAGCAACGCAAAAAATCGAAGTATATTCTGTGGCCTGCAGACTGAAATAAACTATTGAACCAAAAAAAGATTGTAAAAAGCAGTAACTGAGCTATAAAGTGGTTATGGGAAATAAGATGGAGTAGACTAGAAGCGACTTTGCCAGCCAATTGAATGAAATAATTAACTGTTGATTTAAAGTAGTAGCAAACGCGTTAGCTTACGTGAAAGAGGCTACATAGGATACACTTGCATGCCCGCAATATTTTGGTGCACTAATCATATTGAAGCCAGGTTTGCTTGCTGTAATGCTCAAGGTAACATAATAAAACACCCTTAAATTTACTTGCAGTTCGTTTTCTATCAATCACGATACGAAGCTAGTCACACTCACAGTTTCAACATGAAAGCAATTTATAAATAAACATTTTAGATTATGTTTATACACTCTTATATGAAGCATTTGAAGTTATTTAAAGAAGCCTACACTTTTTTCAGAGGCCGCAGAATATACTTCGATTTTTCTGCACTGCTTAGAGAAGTCTGATTTTTGACAGATTTCACGACTTTAGGCAAGTAGGTACGTAGGTAGCTTTTTCCTGATCCAATCCTTTTGCGTCCTTAATTAGTCCACATTCCCAAGTATATTCGTCTTACTTGTTCCATCGGAGCATTTTTCTTTGCTAAAATCCTACTTTTAATTAGCCTAATTTGAGTAAATCATTTAGTTAACACATACGATCAGATGCCACAATAATGACAGCAGTCCCAGAACGCGGAAAACAATATTGTTCTGAACATCAGATTGTGCTTTTAAACCAGCAGCTTTACCTTATCCATACAGATCAAAGGTTTTCAGCATAAACTGTACGCAATTATTTAGTGTAATGAACACTCTCGCTCAGATTTGTAATCCTGGCATTACATTGGGCATTCTGTAAAAAATTAAGCTCCTGCATCAACCCGGAAAAAAATTTAATTTTTAGTGTAAAGTATACATAACTACTGGGTGTAAAGAAAATATACAACCAGACTCGTAATTCTGACCTTACGGAACATATTTGGAAAATAATTCACGTTTAGCAACACTCTGGAAGTAAAATAAATTTATAGTGTAAGCTACACACATTGAACAAATGAATAGTGCAAACTTTACACAACTACTGGTGTAGAGAAATTTAACAGTCAGATTCTTAATGCTGACGTTACATAGAACATTTTGAACAACAAACCATGCACACGCAAGGCTCTAGAACTAAAGTTCATATGCAGTGTAGACTTTTGTTCAGAAGGTTTCAGTCGGATTCGTAATTCTGATATCACTCTGATATTACGATCAACATTTAAAAAAATTAGGTCTCCACACCTTTACACCACTCTTGAGTGTAAAAAACGCTCTAAACTGGCGCATCACGTTTGATTCCTGCTACAGTTTTAGACTTGAGATCATGTCCAGACTCATACCAGAGAAGTTGGCCGAAAAAATAAGAGAGAGAAACACGTTTAATACAATCAATTTTTAACTTTACACCTCCCCGAAAAAACTAAATATTGATGTTAACGAACGTGATTAGCTGTGACGTGTACCCCTTAGGAATACTTTATTTTTGTTCTTATGCGACCTATCCCGACTTCAATCGGACAAAGTGGCGCACAAAAAACGGACAAAAATGTATTTTCCACTATCCAACACATTGTAAACTTTAAAATCTGAACCTATTTCCCATCGAGTGTAAGGAAATTCTGTTTAAACCAGTTTATAGCCCTTGAAACTTAGTACGTTTGTATGCGCTAAACTTCCCTGTTCCACAAAATATCTGAGATATTTACCAATCAAAATAGGAAAAACGTGTTATTTAGCCTATTTTATAACTCCTGATTTCGAAATTCACATCTCAATAAATAAAACTTGTAGATAGTGTATCTACACGAGCCGTTACTTGTACGGCCTTTGCGCACATTAGTGCGCCAATTCCGACCATCCGGTCGTTTGGTTCCACTTTGGCGATCCAGCCATATTTTCAGATCGACGATATGACATGCGGAGGCATTCCGACCACGCAGTGTCAATTGGTTGGACTCTTGTCGCTAGGTGTCGCGAGGGATACTATGATGCGACCTTTTACTGTGGAACCCCCTACAAGTCCCCTATCATTTCTTTACAATTAAAACATAGGCGACATGACCGCTATTCACATTGAGCCTGTGCAGAGACCGGAAAAATCCATGCGCAAGTAGCGCCAATTTCTTATAAATAACATTTCTTTCTATTTCTCTTCTTATATTACTGTAGGCCAATCCCTCGGAGGATTATTAGTTAGTTGGTGGCAGTTTTAGCCTTGCGTTTTTCGGCGTGTCGTTTCCGACTTTATCAGCGCCATTGCCTGTACATTGTTTTTGATTTGGTAAAAGCACGAAAATTAACTGCCTAGAGGTGCAATATATCGCAGGCAGTTAGGAATTGAGAATAGGCCGGCCTCTACATTATAAATTGCCGGATTTCGTTGGGTAAAATCTTTATTTATCATTTCGTGCAAAATTCACAATTCCTTTTTCAAACCAAAATCTATAAAAATTATTACATAATTTTTATAGTGGATGACAGCCCGGAGTAGAGCTCTTTGTTGTTGTGATTTAAGTACAGAGTGCTATTGGAACCGAAATTTATAAGTAGTTTCGCCATAGGTAATCTGGCGCGAAACCTTTTCAATTCTTTTCGCGAAAAATTATTCTTTTGGTCTAAAAAGGTCCAAGGATCTAGGGCAAATACCGGGGTTATCTAATTACTCCTGTGTTAGGAACCGCGGTCGGCATCTCCTTCCCTTAATCTCCATAGGTACCGGACCTATAACGTCCGTGGAGATTTTAGGTAGTAATTATTTAGGGTAATTTGGAAAAGTGCAGGTGAATTGCCGCAGTTTCCTATCCAGCGCTAATTGTAGCAAAGGTACTTAGGTAAGCCCCGAAGGTACTTATTGGGGTTCGTTGCTTTGGTAGTTGTTGTGTGTTGGGTATCTTCCCCGGCGGCGTGCTGTCGGTTTAGTTATCCGTACATACTTCAAGTACTTAATCAGCAAACTCGTCTGCGCGCGCTAAGACAACTCCAAGGTAACTAAAGCCCTAAAAGTTACAAACTCAATATTGCTTTTTTCATACGCAGTTTGCTGCGACGTATAGCCCTTGTAAAAGCTTCATTTCTGTTCTACTCAATTCATCCCGACTTATAAGCGGAAACGTTGACAGAGTAGTCTTAGACAAAATCTGTCTTTTACACCATCCACTAGAGTGTAAAGTTTAAACCCCTAGATCTAAATCCGTATTGAGCGGAAAAAGTTTGCTGGTAAGCAGAAAGTAGCCAGCCTATAAATCGTAGTACATTTCAAAAAATATCTTGGTACTCAAAATCGGAGTTGTTGGCAGACATAAACAAGTCGAAAACACGACTAAAATGCGTTTTTCCACACTCAGATTTTCACTCTTTACAATGCCATTCGAAAACAGAAGCTAAATTCAAAAAAGAGAAAAATATGTATCTGGAGAATTCTATTCTCTTCAATTCAACATAATAAATTGTATGAGGCATTTACACAGACTTGTTTAGACGCTGGCGAAAAATACCATCAAACTTCGCTGTTATAACGTTATGCAAAAAGTTTACACGCTCGTCACAAAGTCAATATTGAGTGTAAGCAAACAAAAGAGCGCATAATGTTTTAAAATTATAAAATTATCTCATCTTTCGGAAATTCGCACTTCCCAGATGTGTCCTGTTATAGCTGTAGGGGGTAGAAATATCTTGGGGTACCACGTCTACGATAGGTATAACTACGGCAGTTACACCGTACGAACATTATTCGAACACTCCATTATTAACATCGCGGAAGCAATTCGATTACAGCATTACACCATATTGGAATTTCATGACTAATCGAGTAGTCACCCTAGTGATGCACTAGCTCGACGTTAGGTCTTCAGTTCCCATTTTATTCCGATCTTTCAATTCAAAATCCTATTAGGTACTTGTCCGGTAAATCAGAGTTATGTATATGTTAGCATCAGTGAATTACTTATTTGAATTACCGCTGTAAATATCTTGATCTTATGACTTAGTAAAAAGTTAATTCAGTCTCTGTTTAATTTGTTTTGGATGATGATAAGACATCATGTACTGTAATTATTCGAGTGTGCTTAGTCAGTCGGCGTGTGTGGGCAGTCGTGTGCGTTACCACGTTGGAGCGCCTTTTTTGTTTCATTTCGTTTGTGCCAGCTTGCAGCCGTGCCGTTGTTTTATTAGCGTTATTGAAATTGAAAACATAACTTCCCGGTGATAACATATATCGAGGGAAGGTCGGGCCGCCACGACGATAAATATTTAATTTTATTTCGACTGAACTTGGAAGGTAAATAATTGCGTGTCTTATCTTCAACTTATTTTTGGGAATTACCTTATATCTTTCTCAACCCAAAAAATAGCTAAAACTCTATGTAATCTTTGCATGATGACAGTCCAGTTGAGAGCTCGCTAGTTGTTGTATTCAAAATTTAGATTTGTACTCGAATTAGGAACCAAAACATTTCGGATATGGACGACATTGGAAAACAAGTTAAATCACCAACTTGAGAAGTGGGTTCAGATCATACGTGGGCAGCAAGAAAATTCTGGGGGGTGGCAAGATTTTTTTGAAGGTCGAAAAATGGCCTTAAAAATGGTGGTATGGCGATAAAAACGCCATTTTTCGACGTTTCTCATCAAGCACTATCCATTGGCATCAAAAAGTTTGCGAAAAAAACGAAAAAATTTTCAAAAATTGAATTCTGGGGGGGGTATTTTGATTTCTGGGGGGATATTTTGGTTTCTGGGGCATACCCCACGCCCAGGTGTGGTTCAGATAGGTCAACTGACCTTGCGAGCATTCCTGGATTAGGTAGGTACTCAAAGCTAGGAAATAGGGCGTTGCTGCTGAGACTCCCGTCCCGACGAGAAGCGGTCAGCAATATTAGGACCGAGGGAGTCAAAGCCGTAGGTCAGTGAGGGGCCATCGGGTTTAGAGTCGCCTTGGCGAACTTGCGAACCTGGTCAGCGCTGAGGGCAGCATAGGTACTCAAGTAACTGCCGAAGGCAACTATGAGGCCGTGCCCATGTCGAATCAGTAGACACCAGCCGGCCAAGTAATTGCAATAGGTACGCGCTAATGGGCTACCTCATAGCGAAAGGAAAATTTGCTCACAAATAACAGCACTTTTTTGGCGAACTGTTCGTAGACAATTCATGCTCCCAGGCGGCAATGCCAGTGCATAGTTAATAAAACACAATTCAAAATGCGATTGAAGGACGCTGGCATGTTCGTTCAATTCTTTTAGTGTTTTGAAATTGATGTGGAAAAAGCGACTTCTCTACGAACCGTTCGCGAAAAGATGCGCTTATTTGTGAGCGGAACAATAGTTAAAATGTTTGCATTTTTTAGCGAAAATTTTATTTTAATTCTTTCAATTTTCACAGGCTATACGCAGGCAACTTTTTCCTAGTCACCTGCTTTTATTTTCTCAATGATGCTTATTCCAAATATCCGTCGTTTTTGTTTTGTCGGAGCATTTTTCTCTGCTAGTAAGTCGATAAACTATTTTCTGCCGATCAAAAGCTCTGTCTATGTATCTCCAAAAAATTCCAATCAGGATAGTCCGCCGATTCTAAAGGGGTCGCCAAATTCTGGAATGGAGGTCCAGTCGCCCATGTACCTATGGTTCCTTCTAAATTGAACAGGATTTTTAAATTTAAATTTCAAATTTAAACTTCTAAATTTCCTTCTAAATCTAAAATAAAACTAAATTCCTTCTAAATTGAACAAGCTTTCTAAAACCGTCGACATGATATGACATTAAGGACAGCAACCTGATTCTCGGAGGTCCGATTGGTTGAAATCGCAGAAAAATTCAATCGTGCAATTTCACCGTATTCTTAGGGGAAGACCAAACCCCTCACCCCCATATATGGCCCACAACAGAAGGGCTACGAAGCATTTGGTAGATTAAACGCGATTTCGACGTTTGTCCTGCGAAATAGCTAAAATTGTAAACTACACGCATTTACCGATGTTGTTGTTCATTGCATCGCAGAAACGATACATGAACAGCGCCCGGAATTCGGGGGTACAAGTATTTTCAAAGAAGGGCCAAAAGAGTGCCGAAAGATCAACGGTATGGGTAAAAAACAATTTTCCGACATCTATCATCGAGCTCTATCAATTGGGATTAAAAAATCAGGAAGAAACACAAAAATACTAAGTATGTATTTTGAAATTTAGTGCTGGGGATATTCCGGATTCTGGAGGTAGGGGGCTCCAGCCAGACCCCCACGTTCACGTGCATTCCTTAGTCAATTGAGCCAATCAATCGATCAATCCAATGAAATCCAAGAAACCAATGACGTGTATTACATGCATTTACTGTGTAGACACAATAATAAATATAGGTATTCAATATGACAAAAGTAGGAACACTGAAAAAATTATTCAAAAAGTATTCGATCTGTCGATTCGTAATAGCCATCTGCGGCAAATGCGTGTCTTTGCGAGATATGCAACGAATGAATTTGTTGAAATCCAAAGTCGAAATCTTTGTAGAGCTGGAAATGAGCATAGGAATATGCGCGAATGACTATAAAGCGGCAAACTGCATAGCCGAAACAGGGGCGGATTTAGGGGGGACGGCCGCTCCCTGCTGGCCAAAAAATATTGAAATATTTGGCGAGACAAAGAATGGATATGTAATTTACAAAGAATTTTGACCGTCTGTGATCATAATTTCCTGGATTTTTTCGACGTTGTTTTCTATTAATAACATTCATTTACTTTCTTGGCGACCTCAGAAGCCATCTTCGCTCATGGACTAGCTTTTAAAACAATTTCAAGCGCAAAAACAGCTAATTCAGCATAGATTTATACTAATTTTAAGAAATGCTGCAAATACAGCGAATCAAGCAGCAAATTCAGCTTCTAAACGTCCTTCCGCCTAAATTTCTCAAATTTTCCGGCGCTTCGCACCGGATTTTTGCTAGTGTAAAAAAATTTAACCATTTTTTAGCACAAAATTTTCAAAAAATTTTAAAATTTTTTTTCTCGAAAAAATGCTGAGTCAAAAGTGATTTTAAATAAAAAACAACGTAAAACACCAAAAAATGCCGTTTTGCACGCGAACGACGAATTTCCGGACCTATTTTTGACTATTTTAGGAAAGGTTGGGTTAATGGCCTACAATAGGAAAATCCTACATCCGCCATTGAGCCAAAAAATAAAACATATAAAATAATGCAAAATCTTAATGATTAACCGATAAAATACACGTTTCCAAGATGAAAATTGAGCAGCCACTTATTATGAAGTACGGGACAATTTATAAAAAATAGAAAGTAACAGTTTAAAGCGCTGTATTGTTTAAAAGTGTAAAGAAAGATAAACGAACGAGAAACAAAGTGGTTAAAAATCATTGTACGCGAAATAACTTACTCGACATGACTGATATGAATATTTCTAACTCACTAAAAAATCAGATAAACAGTTTAAACGACAGGTCAGTTTGAAAAATTGAAAACAACGCACTTAACAAACGATGCCGACTAATTTAAACTTTAAAAACGACAGAATTAAGGAACATTGACGACACAGCAAGAATAATTGAAGAGCCATTGTAAATTGAGGGATGACTTTACACTAACTTATAAATATCCTAAAAACGCGCTTTACACTGCACTACATATACCTCTAGAATTTTCCGGGCGTCGAATGGAGGAGATCGCCTAAATCTGTTATTGCTGTCGTTACCGTAACCCGATGACTGGACCGATGTATTTTGTGACGACTGGTTTTGAGACGAAAATTTCGTATTCATCAGAGTCACGTGCATTTTAACGCCAAAATCTCCCATATTTTGTCTAACCAATATATTGTGCTCATTAAAATAGGCGACGACTTGGTCGATGAGGCGTTGTAAACTACGCGAATGTATTGATTTTGTAAAGGCAGAAATGTTAAGTTCACACAAATTCGGGTTATTGATACATAAGCGTTATAAACTTTGCATTTTTTGTCGATATTGTAAAGTTTGTTTGAGTTTAACTTACTTTAAAATTCAGTTTACACAAACTTTACACAGATCATAGGAGCGCAGATGGTTAATCAACCGTCGCCTCTTTTCAAATTTTACTCATTGCACTTTTTTGTATAAATTACAACGTTACAAAATTTTCGAAATTTTTTCTTTCTATTTGTATTTTAATTATCTGTATCAACTTTACACCACGGTTTTTTTCTATTCGGCAAAGATTTTTCCCGATGTACAAAGACTTTTCGGGACCGTCTTTGTACATGTACAAAGATTTTTAGGACGACAAAAAGTGCAAAATTTCTTCATTATAGCGAAAATTGCATTTCGAAAGAAAAATGTCAAATTTTCCGGCGCTTCGCGCCGTTTTAAGACGATTCTTAATGATTTTTGCCCTCAGAAACCAAGGAATGAGCTAAAATACACTACAAAAGGTCGAACAACTCTGTTTTCACTACACTAAAATCGCTACTGTTCCATATTATAGTACCGAAAAATGTTGTGTACAAAATATACAAAGACTTTTAGGCACCATCATTGTACGTGTACAAGCGGATCTTGTACAAAAAAAAAACACTGCTTTACACAATTACACCTCCATTTATCCATCAAAGTTTACAACTTTACCTTATTACATAGAAGCAGTTACGTGTCGGCGTAAGAGTTCGACTGTTTGAAATTTTTCAAAAATATTAGATTTTCCGTCTGGTAATTTCGCGAAATTTTATCGATGCGAATTCATACAAACGCCCAAAAAAAAATTATTTTACCATCTACATAACCTCATTTCCTGACATTCTTTTGAACTTTAAGTTTTTGAAACCCCCTCGACCCATTAATTCAAGCGCTACTCACGAATGCTCCCATCCATACGTAGGCACCATCAAAATTCTGAGGGGAGCGGAGAAGCAAGATTTTTCATCGGTCAAAGAATGGCCTTAAAAATGATGGTATGGCGAAAAAGACACCATTTTTCAACGTTTATCATCGAGCACTATCCATTGGCATCAAAAAATTGCGAAAAAAACAGGAAAAAATTTTCAAACATTGAATTCTGTGGGGTATTTCGGTTTCCGAGGGGTATCCGGGTTTTTATTGGGGGGAGGTGTATACAGTCCTCGACGCACTATAATCGTCAGATTTATATTAGATGATGCTTGCGAGCGCCGCGTTTCGTCTATAATGCGCTATCATGTCTTTTTTATTATGATAGGATATTTATCTGTATCATGCCGTCAATCAGGTGATGCGGACGGCGCAATTCAGCTATTAATAGCGCCAACAAGAAGGAAGCGCGCATGTGAATGCCGGAAGCGCCGCGCACGTGCCTGATTAGAGAATGGCATTCACGTGCGCGCACTCGCCTGAATATAGAACATCATTCACGTGCGCGCTTCCCTTGTTGGCCCTATTAATGGCTAAATTGCGCTGTCCGCATCGCCAGATTAACGGGATGATACGGATAAATATCCTATAATAATAGAAAAAGAGATGATAGCGCATTATAGACGAAACGCGGCGCTCGCGACGCATCATCTAATATAAATCTGATGATTATAGTGCGTCATGTTTCATGGCGAGCACTGCACCCCCAAACACCCCGCCCCCATGTATGCCCCCATCCCTCGAACAGTACCTTTCTAAACAGAAAAATCGTATAAAATTACCTGAAATTAAGAAACTATACAAATTATAAGAATTATACAAGACTAAAAAATATAAAAAATTATACTGTATCGCATCGCCGCCATCTTCGGTCAAAATTTTGCCAAAAAGCACGTTAACTTCGGACGGATCGTCGTTCATGTAATCCAAACCGCGTAGCCAAAAACGCTTTGATTTCAATTGCGACAAAGCGGGTTTGACGGAAAAAATTATTGAAAAACGACAGAAAAAGTAGAATACTCAAGAAACAATACAAAAGAAGGTAAAACGCAAAAATGGGCATTTAAAATAAAATAAAATATATCAAATGAATAAAATGAATTAAAAAGATAAAATCGATAACAAAGATAATATTTTGAATGATAAAACCATGAAACGAAACTTGAAAAGACGTGGCAAAAATCTGGAATATGAAACTACACATAATAGAATAAATTAAAAATCGATTAAATATCAAAGTAAATCAATTTTCTTTCAGTAAAAACATAAATTGAAAAATCAGGATAAAATATTAATATTTAGATCTCGATAAAACGCTTAATCAAAATATTTTAGTTTTCCCATTAATTAAAATTAAAAAAATCAATTTTTTCTAAAAATATTTAATAGAATTAGAGAAAAAACACAGAAAAAAATCGAAAAAACTATAAAAATTTTTGAATAGTTTTTTAATTGTTTTTTGGAAAGAAGCATTTCGAAATTTTAAAATTAAGAACTCAATTCATAATTTCGCTCATAGCATTAAAGTCTATGCTAAATTATGTATTTTATCGCATTATTAAACTTTAAGGAGGACTTTATTGAGTTGAATCAATGTTTAATTACAGTTCAAAAATTTATATTTGGAAAATTTCGGGCTTTTGCATGAAAGCTTAAAAGCTTGTCAGCTATGCACTAAATTGAACTAAATTTAGTTTTAAACCCAATTAATTAAATCGTTTTAAATTTGGGAAAATGTGTAATGTAACAAGACAAGATAATTTGAAAATTCAGATCAAAATGCCTAATTTTTAATTATGTTCAAAAATCCCGGACGTTTGAAATCGAAGATACGTATTTAAGAATAGGCACGAAAGAGCAAAAGTAAATAAATAAATAATTAAATAATTGAGTAATTGAATGAACAAATATACACGTTCTAAACATAAATAAAAACATTGATAAATAAACAAATAAATACACAAATAAATTAATAGATCAAAAAACAGATAAATAAACAAATGAATATATAGATATTTTTGAATATAATTATATAGTAAAATTTTTTTATTTAGTTTAGTTTATTTAATTCAAAATTCAGACTTCAATCTGATTTAATTTAATCCAAAACATGAAAATTTTTATCCCATAGGTAGGAAACCAGACATGCACAGCATGGGGAATTCTGGGGGTGAAAACCTAAGGTGCCTTTTTTGGGCCCAAAAATGGCCGGTACGCGTTAAAAAACAGCGTTTTTTGGCGTTTCCGACGATACTCTATCCTTCTAGAGCATAAAATCATGAAAAAAATTTCGAAAAAGTCGAACAAATTGACCAATATATCGCTTAAAACATGAATATATGGCACGAAGCGCCAAAAATTTGGCGATTTTGAGCAAATAGATAGCCAAAAACCCTTAAAAAGACACTTTTTCTTCTAATTTTCAGGTAAGTTTAGGAAACTTTTGAAAAATCGCCAATCCTGGAGGGGGGGAAATTTATTGCGGGTGGGGGGGGGGTGAAAAATGATTCTGCGGGGGGGGGGTGGTGAAACCCACCTTAAACCACCAAGATCATGTATGTAGGAAACTCACTTGATGATATCTCGCTGGCACGCAGCCAAAGCTTGTTTGGCCGCATTTCTTTCTGATTCGCTCATCAAAACCATCATTGCTATGGTAAGATGAAGTTTTTCAGGTTTGTTGAAAATCGACTCGTCGACGCCGCGGCAATTGAGTCAGCAATAAAATAATAAAAATTATAAACAAACAAAAAACAGTAATCCAAAATGAAAAATCTTATAAACCAAAAAAATGATAAGAAAAATTATTTAAAACGAAAAATAAAAAAAAGAATTTTACATAATTAATTAAATTTAAATTGAAACTATACTTAATAATACAAAAATAAATTTAAATAAAAACAAGAAGTGTCAAGGCGAGATATGAATTATTTACTGACTTCTAAATGTTTGTGACTGGTTCATACATATGTAAAGAAAGTGTATTTTTGGCATTATTATTATTTTATGTGACTGCCAATAGGCCAAAAAATACACATTCTCTAGATTTGTATTATAAAGTCGAAAAAGTCCTATTAAATCTGAAAAAATTCATTAATGTGAATATTATCGATTTTTTATACTTTAAATGCCGCAACCTATCATCCGGGTTTTTATTACTTTAAATTAGCACATAAATGAAAAATTTTAATATAAATTGTCAGATACACGCTAAGCTTAAAATCGTGGCTTTCACACTATTCTACTCGTCTGCTAATAATTTTGGTTAAAATTTTGAGAAATTGAGAGAGTTGACAGCATACATGTACAGCAAAGGAATTCTGGAAAGGGGGCGAGGCGAGGGTCAGCCACACCTGGGCGGGGGCAGGGGGGTTGGGGGGTATACACCCCTCATAAATCAAAATACCCCCAAAAATTCAATTTTTGAAAATTTTTCGTTTTTTAACCATTTTTTGATGCCAATGGATAGAACTCGATGAGAAACGTTGAAAAATGGTGTTTTTCTGCCGAACCACTATTTTCAAGGCCATTTTTTTGACCTTTGAAAAAATCTTGCACCCCCAGAACTTTGGTGCCGCCCACCTATGGGGTCAGCGTCGAAAAAATGAGAAACATTCTTTTTTGGCCTAGCAAGCCACAGCTCGCGCCGAAATTCCTGTTTGTCGACAGGCTCAACTCGTTCTTTCTAGAACATAAAAACAAGAAAAAATTTCGAAACAACAGAGTAAATTGAAAAACAGTCAAAAAATGAGTATAGAGCACGAAGCGCCGAAAATTCGACCAGCAGACATGCACGCGGGGGACTGGTGGGGGGGGGCCTAGGACCCCAGATGAAAAATTGAAAATTTTCTGGAAAAATGATGATAAATGAAGTTGTACAAAAACTTCAAGTTGTACAAAAACTGTGCAGGGACAAAAGGAATCGACGTTTACACGCTTTATTGCCATTTCGACTCGTTGAAGCCTGAAATTTTATGGCATTTTATTCTCACTTGGTCAAGCAGATGAGAGGAATGTTTGTTTTTAGTCAAATTTCTTGCAAATAAAAAGGCAGAAAATTATTCTCGCTTTAGCTGATGTCAAAAGGAAATTTAGACGTTGAAATGAAAAAATCAATCCAGCTCAATCTCAATTATGCATAACTCTGACAATGTTTCAAAACTGTTCAGTTCTATTCGTTTTTCACCAATTTTTATTTATGTATGCCATTCTATTTTATTTTAATTTTATAGATTATAATATTTTTATTGTATGCTTTATTTTATTTTCATTTTATACAATTTTAGCTAAGTTAATTTAATCTAATTTTACTTCACACACGCAACAGGGGACGGATCTAGTATACAATTTACCCCCAGCGTTTTTAACCGATCCATATGAGCTACAATAACCAAACTTTACAAGGAGATAGCTATAAGCCTATTGTACTAATCTGGCAAAATTGATTAACTTACGGTGTAAACTTACTGCTTTGAAAAAAATTAAAAAAACTTACTTTACTTTACTTTAAACTTACTTTTTTTAAACTTACTTTTTTTAATGAAGGATGTTGATTGAGTTACAAAAAACTGCTTTGTTTGAAACCCACCGAATCGTTTACAATTTTTTGATGCCGTTAGTACGTTGTAAACTGTGAGTGTAAAGTAGTAAGTTTACACCGTAAGTTAATCAATTTTGCCAGATTAGTACAATAGGCTTATAGCTATCTCCTTGTAAAGTTTGCTTAGTGTAGCTTATATGGATCGGCTAACAAACACTGGGGGTAAATTGTATACTAGATCCCAGGAGACGAAGTAATTCGCACAAAAACGTGCCCCGCATTTCCAGAAAAAATATATTGAAATTTCGACAGACACCTACATAGGCACGCTATACACTCTACTGATGTTTAGTAGAAAAACTATGCACTTTGAAAAATTGGGGTATTCTTTTCCCATTTTAAATTAATTATTTTTTCTAATTTTTCCATTTTTAACGAATCCACTAGCAAGGACACGTTTTATGCTTTCCAAACCAAGATTCTATGCTGTGATTCTTCGCTAACTGCTACCCCAAACTTCTAAGACCCTGACTATGGTTCTTAAATTCCGGGCACGCAGCTGACCGTCCTATTTTGGAGGATCAACTCCAATTTTGGGGGACTAAGCCTAAAAAGTCCAAAAATAGCATAAAATAAGGTTTACTCTTTTCCGATTTTTCTAAATTTTTGGGGGTCCGAACCCCCCCCATTCCCCCAGAGATATGTACCTGCAAAATTCTAAGCCGACATAGAAATGAACCCTTTTTGCTCAATTAACTTCTCATTTTATCACGCAATATTACTAATGATTTAAGTACGACGACAATTCACCAAAAAATGATGGAATAAGCTGAGGCGTATACCCGTTGTCAAACAAAAAACAAAAGAAAGAAGTGAGAAACTTTAAAACAAATTAGACCAGTGGCGGATCCAGGATTTTCCTAAGGGGGGCGGTACCCCTATGGAGGGCAGAACTCTGACTTGGGTGGAAAAATTAGCTGTTTTAACCCAAAAATCGCTAAAAATCGCTCAAAAATCCTTAATTTTGCGCACTATTTTAGGCCAATAGGGGGAAGTGGCCGCCCCCCGCCCCCCCTAAATCCGCCTCTGAATTAGACATTAGGAACTTTAAAAGTTTGATTTCGAAATTTTAACCCTTTTTTACTTCGTCGCAGATTAAGCTTACTTTAAATTTTATTAATCCAATCGTTTTAATTTTTTATGCCTTTTTTTGATTTATTTCTTGACTTTAGGCTATTGATTAAAGGAGCAATGCTTTAAGAAAAATACTAAGAAATTGAGATTTTCAGAACATTGATTCATACTTGTATTTTGCCCTCCAGATTAAAACCCATCCAGCATATAAATCGATGTTTACAATATGCATTTAGGATTTTTTTGGGAAGGGGGCCGAAATTTTCGGAGTTTTATATCTCGAGGACGATTGCCAAAATAATGGCATTTTTGAGCGTTTTTCGACGAGATCTATTTTTAGAAAAATTGAAAAATTTTCTTGCTTGATTTCAAACTTGGATATCAAAAATCTACCCTTTAACCTATCTGTATGACTAATTTCACTATATCAAGCTAGAGATTGACATGAAAATATTTCGACATTCTCGTCTTTCCATTTAATTTTGCGGTTTCGCAAAGAAAACTAATGCAGAAAATGATAAATCGGCGCCAAGCGCCAAAAATTTTTGACATATTCGGTTTTTTAAGTCAAATCAGGGCTTCTAAAATTAGAAATGAGTAGACTTTGGGAATTTTTAATTTTTTCCTTTGAAAGGCCCTGTGAAAACATTCTGAAGGGTGAGGCGGCCCCCCGCCCCCGGCTGATTACGCCTCTGTTTACACGTATTGAGGCATAAGTCAGACTTTTCGTCAAAGCAAAAAATGATTCTACGCGATAAACCAAAGATGAAGCCTTTAAGCGAACGCAAAGGTGTAAAGTGCTCTCTTAGCTCCGTCATTGATGCAAATTGTATAAAATACGGTCGAACGACGTCCAAATAAATTCGAATTTTAATTTTAATTTTATTTTATAATTCTACTACTTAATCCGTTATTAATTATTAAAATTTATTCCATTCATTCATTCAATTTTTCATTATTTACAAATTAAAATGATTCACCACTTTGATTATAACTATTATTTATTCTGTAGTAATTTCAACGATTTTTCTTCCAAAAAAATCAGCGTCAGCGTCTTACAAACCCAACGACGAATATAGATTATATAAACAAGTATGTTAATAAAGAAATGAGTTGGAAGATAATTAATCATTGCAATAGTGGTATAGGCTACAGTAAATTAACAACAGCTTCAACGTATCGAGATGCTGATTGACATTTATTTTCTAATAATCGATTGCATACGTAGAAATTGATTTTACACTTTACTGTACACTTTACACTACGCTATCTTATATAAGTCAGAGTATAAAGAAAAAATCGGTTTACACTGAAGGTTATAACAGTCAGAAACGGCAGCCACGAGTGCGAAAAATTCTACTAGCTTATGCGTATCAAAAAACGAGCTCAACAATTTGAGCACACACGCGGTATATAAAGTTCGAAGTATTAAAATTTGCAACATGATAAAATAATTTATATAGATGGAACCATTTTTCTATTCTCACAACCAAACCTTCGCATCATTTTATTTCACACGATTCTCGTTGAGTTTTCGGCTGAAAAATTTAAATTTTATTAAACTTAAATGGCCCAGGGCCTTGAGAAATGCGGAGCCCCCTGCGCTTACGTATTCAAAATTTGGCTAAGTCAGACATGTAACGGCTAGAAATTGTGGGTGGGGGTCACCTCACCGGACATGTTTAGAGGGAAGGGGATAATGACCTCTAATTTTCATCGAAAATGGCGAGAATAAAAAAATTTCTGAACTTGTGGGGATGGGGGGACGATAGATTTATGAGGGATAACATTTTAAGATTACGATGATTGCGATGATTATTATTTATCTTATATTATTATTATTATTGTATAGTACACCATTAAAATATGTTTACATTGTCGCACGTTTCGAGGACCTGAGATTTGAACCGACCAAAATTTTCTTTGATTCGATCGCAGTTGAACGGAATGGACAAAAAATGAGTTGGATCCTGTCTCTGCCGAGCGGCGTCTATCAGGGCCAAAATTTTTCGTCTGCAGTCCAAGATGCATTTTTTATTTCTACCGCGAATCGCTGAAACCACAGTCAGTGCGTATTGTTTTTGTGCAGCAAAAATGTGTAATTTAAAAAAAATTTATAGCTTAAAAATGCCTAAAAATAGAGGCATTGGCAAAAATTTTTATTTCACGACATTCCGCTTCGAGCTCTATCCAATGGATTCAAAAAATTGGGAGAAAAACAAACAAATGTTTAAAAACTCATTCTGGGGTCTGCCGAATTCTGATGTCCAGCCAAACTCACCAATGCCTGGTCACCATCTAGGATGCACAATATAGTCGATCTGAGAAGGGGTCAGACAGAGAGCTTTTTTGTAGCTAAAATGACCATAAAATTTGGCTAAAAAAGTGTTAAAACCGCCTTCATTCACACTTTTCGGTCGATTTAAAGGACTTATATTGAAAAAATTCGTAATTTTTGCCCATTTTCGACCTTAATTTTGATTAGTTTCCCAAAAAAATTCTTTCATATCCGAACCTCCCCACGTCTATCCGATCGTAATGCAACATAAGCGCAAAAATAGTCAGGAGCTTTATTCAATCAAACTTGTTTGAATGAACTAGTGCGAGTATATGTAAATGCTAAAATAACCTCTAATAACAGTTTCTGGTCAAATTCCCAAAAAAACTCTTGATTTCCATCCATTTTGATTTATGTAATGCGAAATTTTGATGTCCGTCGTTAAGCTTACTTCGCTTTTAAATCGTTTGTGTAACCATACATAGGTAGCAAGTAAATTCTGGGAGGGGTAGGATACAAAATTTCCCTAGATTAAAAAAATCCCAAAAAATTGAGTGTACGGGAAAAACAAAATTTTTCGACGTTTTGATCAATGAGCTCTATATAATGCAGGGAAAAGTTTTAAAATCTGATCGAGCGGTTTTTTTGGGATCCTGGCGAATTACATGCCCATGTGTCCTACTGACTCATCCGAAAATTTGAAAAATTAAATCTATTCAATGAGTCAATTCGACTAATAAATCGATAATAAATTAAACAAAATGCGTAAATTGATGACGTATCGATTCAATAAAAACCTATCATTGAAACAGTATCGAATGGGCATCACTTAGGATTTTAAAATAGTGTGCCAAGCTCAAAATATTAATGCTACAAAATACAATGGACACCTTAAATTTAAAATAAGATCTTTATAACATCAAATCCAAACAACGATATGTATGTTCTACATCACCATATTCGGGATATTATTTCAGTGGAGGGATAGCCAAAATTTTGAAATGCATACAATGCCATTAAAACCGACTCTACGTGATAAAATAACATTTTTCCCAAACTCATGCGATTCGACAAAAATTATGGCGTATTGAATGTTTTCAATACAATTTTCTAGCCTTTTTTGAGGACAAATATTGCAAAAATTATAATATCATAGCAGAAATTTTCGATATTTTTATCGCTTCTAAGCTCAGTTTCGGTGTTTCCGGACGCGCGCACATCGTTTTTTTATCCCAAAAAACACAGTGAAGGAGAAATATTGATTTCACTCCAGAATCCTCATGCCGTGCATGTCTAGGGTTGCCAAATTGGGGTTTTCTTGCCCATTTTGGGTTTTTAAGGCCGTTGGATGCATTTTTTAGCAATTGAGGTTTTTTGCGCCTATGTTTAACCATCGGTTGTTGATTGTGGGTTATTTAAGGTAGTTTGAGGTACGAATTGGGGATGTTTTGACAAGAATACTTGGCAACCCTGTGCATGTCTGGATCTGACTGCATTAACGCCCTTTAACTCGTGTACGAGAGCCCGCAATTTTGTGATACAGAGTGTGCCCTACCCAATGGCGCGAATTCGTTAATTCGAGGCACTTGAATCTCGGTCTGAGTCTGCGATTCGAGTCGACGTTTAGTCTCGCCCTGTCTACCAATGATGAATCTGAGATAATCCTTAGCGACGTCCATCTTGATTTGGAGCCAACCCGAATTGGGGTTTTTTGGATCAGAGGGTTCAAAATCGATCGATGACTCATCTTCGGCGAATTTGTCAACGGGGCAAGACGAGCCTTCGATGCGGTCGAATTCAAGCCCTTTGATTTCATCCTTTTAATGATTCAAAGCCGTGAAGTTTGTCAGTAGATGAAACACACACACACACACACACACACACACACACACACACACACACACGGGGTATGATGACATAGATGCAAAGGGTCATGGTCGGCAGGGGAGGGGTGAAATCTAAGAAATCCAAAACAATTAATGTTCACGCTTTTTGCTGTTTAAATGACTAACATGGTCAAAATAGGATAAAACGCTTTTTCATGGTAATATCGCATTTTAAAGTTTTCCTAGTCCATTTTGACTTCATTATATCGCTTTTTCCACTAACAAATATAGAAACTGATCAATTTAGGGCGCTTTTTAAGTTTAAAAGTACAAAACATATCAGACCGGCGCGGAGCGCTGGAAAAATTTCGACATTCTTACTGCTTTTAAGCTCCAAAACTGATGCAAAAAAGTTCCGTCAGCTCAAAATCGCAGGGCATTACCTGTCTTGTTGACCTTACAGCGGGGTAATGCCCCTTCACCCCTCTATGTCCATATATGGTATGGGGTATCCTCCCTAACAGGACTTTCGGGAAGTATACCAACCCCAGGCTATTTTCGGCAAGAACCTATTGCTCGAACCACAAAAAAGCGTTTTTCTAACACATATCCGTATTCTTCGAGCGGACTGTTTAATTTACTTATCCAAACACTTTTATTTCATCGTTTCGTATATACTTGATGTTAAGATCATTCCATCGTCCTGATTATATTTGTTTTCATGCAAATTTAACCACAAATATTCACGAGAAAATACAGCGAATTAAGTATGAAAATTAGGCATTACATAACAAAAAAATCAACACAATGGGCATGTACATACGTGGAATTGTAATTATTGAGATCATCCCAAGGTTTATCTGATGCGCCTCCTAAGGGATAAAAATGCGCTACAAAGACAATATTTTTCGACGTTTCTAATGATGCTTTTTAAATATAAAAAAGTTAAAAAATTTAGACAGTAAAAAATAAAGGAAAACGGAAACTACCGCAAAAACCATTCGAAATAGCTGATTGGAGGTTCTGTTAGTGGGTCAGCAGCATTTTGTCATGTCAAAACTGCACATGTATATACAGGGTGGGCCAAAAGGCTACATTCCAATTCAACAGGTCATAACTTCAGCTGATGTGAACATGAGATGTTAGAACTGGCAACATTAGATAGATAAAAGTGTCTTCTTTCGAATCGTGTAAAAACTTTTGGACAGATATCAATGCTTCGAGCGCTACAGCGATTAGTTTACACCCTACTTTAATATTGTTTAAAGGCCAATAGCGTCGTTGGTCCTGCCATCAATTTGCATCCTATTTTCACGATATCCTGAAATTTTTGCACTCAGTAGGAAGCGTTTCTACTCTGGGGGTTTAAAAATGTGCTACCTAATTTTTTGTGAATGTATTTATCCTCAAACAGGTCAAAAAAGGATTCCTACATACGCAGTAATGTGATACAATGCGGAAACTCTGAGGTTAGAACAATATCAAAGTGAGGTGTAAACAAATAGCCGTACTGCACGCAACGCTGGCAGCTGGCCAAAATTTTTTATACGATTCGAAAGAAGATACTTTTATCTATCTAATGTTGCCAGTTCTAACGTCTCATGTTCACATCAGCCGAAGTTATGCCCTGTTGAATCGGAATGTAGCCTTTTTTTGGCCCACCCTGTACATACAGAATGAAAATTCTAGGTCAGCCCGGAAAATGATTTAAAAGTATTTTTTGGGACTTAAATACGATGGGTACATGTTAAAACGTTCTTTTTGACGTTGCGCTCTTATCTGAAAGATAAAAACATAAAAAACAAGGAAAAGTTGAAAAAATTCTAGCAAGAAACCTACACAAAATACACCTAGTCTAAAATGAGCATATGACGCGAAGCGCCGAAAGTTTTACACTTCTATCCAAGCCAAAAGTTCGCTAAAAACGCACGCCCATTTTGGGTGTTACAGCCATTTTGCAGGGGTCTCGACTGGGGTTGAAACCTCCTCCTCCTCAACAATCTGTATGGTTTAATTTCCCCAAGAACACGTGCGCACTAAGGCGCTTTGAGAAAAGACCGCTCAGCAGACGCTTTGTTTCGCAATACATGCGAAAAAGCTGTAAAAGAGAATTTTCGGCTCAAAAGAGATGTAGTTTTGGAAATTTTTTAAAATTTAGAAAAGCGAGAAATTTTGGGCCAAAAAATTGCAAAAATAAACCAAATAAGCACGGAAAATCAACCTCAAATCTGATTCCTTTGTGGGTAATGTACGCATAAAATAACGAAGAAACACATGCAAAAGTATACGGATCGAATTTAGACGGATCCGTTATATACCCGTTATTACTATTCGTAATTTTAAACCAGCTTGTTTAAATAGTTGTCAGTGAATGCATATTTTTTATAAAAATGTGAAATTTCCATTTGGGCCACACAAGGCAAACGGAAGGTTCACAAAAAATATTTCAAAGAGAATGATCAGAAAATGTGAAAATTGGTCATTTTTTAACGATAATTATTCAATCTTGCGATAAAATCAAGAGCGTTAATTACGAAATCAACACGCACCTACTATAAAGAATCGAATTGGTATTTTTACATGAAACAGGCACAGGTATAACGGGGGATGGAAATCGATTCCTCGTCCAAATTTAGTCGTTCCCAGCCGCAATAGATTAAATTTCAAATCTCTATCGATTTTCGGCAAAAATTGGGTTTTAGGCTATTTTTTGTGTTTTTTCCCCAAAACTAGGTCATTTATTTCCCTAAACAAGGCCGACTACTATACTTGCAGAATTTCGAGCCGATTAAGTGGATACGAATTCGGCATAAGAACTGCTACTGAAATCTCACATAAGACATAAGACATCACGAGAAAAACGAAAAGGCGATGTACCAAACCGAATAACTTTTGCATATCGTTTTCAGGCCATTTCTCCAGAGCTCAAACTTGCCTTTTTTGGAAAACTATCTTTAATGCCAAATGACTTCACCATATTTGGGGTGAATAGGGCGACAATTTCATTTGTTCAAAGACATTAAGATCATACATGATCTCAAGAGAAGAGGGGTTAAGGGTTTCACTCATACATGTAATGACTCGAAATTTGGGGGGAACGACAAAAAATATATTTTTTTCCAAAAATCGAGGGGGTCAAAAGTTTCCTGGCTTCAGGGGGGTTGGGGATAGTAGGGACGTCCGACTTTGGGTGAGAAGGATCCCCCATCCCCACATGCACTTCATCCCATGCTGTGAATGCCTGATTATGGTAATCAATCTATCGTCAGTATTTTAAAGCTTTACTTACTTCGTCACTATTTTCCTCTTCGTACATGTATTTGGTGTCCGATAGCCTGACGGGCAATTTTCTATAGCATCTGCCTTCAACCCAGATAAGTTCGGGTCTCAGCACGTCAAAATTCATCATTTTCGCTCAGAAGCCTCATAGATCAGCAAGGAAAAAATAAATCGCTGTTCAGATTGATCGGTTTCAAGCACTTTTGCAGAAAATTTTGTCCGTTTTAGGCGTTAATTTGTCTAATTTTTCAAGAAATAATTCGCCTTTTATCCCATTTGGGGGACCACCAACATACATGATGGAGGGGAGGTTCGGAGTGTTTCATTCCCCCAGATTTCGCAACTTTCCTAAAAATTCGTACAAAAGATGTTGTTTGCGTTTTTAGCTATTTGCTTGCTCAAAGGCGTCAAATTTTTGACATTTAGTTCAATGTAAACTTTTCAATATTCTTTCGCCATCAACTTAGCGTTTTCAGTTTCTAAAAAGATAGAGCATCGACAGAAACGCCAAAAACGTAGTTTTTGACGCATATCTAACGTTTTTGAACTAAAAACCACTTTAGAAAAATTTTTGTTTTTATGCCAAGAATTCCCAGTGTGCATGCCTGCCCACCAGACGTGTTCTTAAGAGGGGATTAGGCGGGTTTGAACCCCCCCCGCAAAAATCGCTGCGACTACCTTCTCAGAATTAGCGATTTTTTTGTAAAAGTTGTAAAAAGTGCGCCTTTTTTAGCGTTTTAGCTCATTTTTAACTCAAAACTCAAATTTTCGGCGCCTCGCGCCATAAATACATTTTTGCTCAGTTTTTCTCGCAATTTTTATTGCGTTTTTATGTTCTAGAAAGAGCGATCGTTATCTGAAACATAAAAAACAGTGTTTTGACGAGTACCAATCGTTTTTTGGCCCAAAAATGCATTTTTTGAAAACAATTGGGCCCGACCCCCCAGAAAACCCATGTCTTATGCTGTACAGGTATGCTGCCCACCCACACTTTGAGGTGAGGACCACGCAAAAACGTGGGGGAATTCGGGTTTTTAGACCAACTGAATTGGGTAGACGCCAGAATTAAATTTTCGGCATGTCATTTGGGATTGTTCCCAGTTTTACACGAGCCAGACCCCCAAAATTGGTCGCTGCTCACGTATGTATGGTGGGGACCCACATAGAGGCACAGCATGACCGGCCCAGGAGGTCATCCAGAATGGAGCCAAAATGGTCTCAAAAAGTGGTACAATTGCAACAACGTAAGAACTATGTACGTAAATAACGTCAACATGCAGTTTTTGACCTTTTCACGCACTGTTGCAGAAAGTTTCAGATTTCCACTTTTTTCGATCATCATTCTGTCTTCTTTTCACCGTAAAGGTTTCCTTTTCATTCGGGAGGGAGTCTAGAAATACAACTCTGCTCTGGATCCCAAAATTCAAAAAACACCATTTTTAGTCTATTTCGCGATTTTTTGACGACTCGATGAGAAACGTCGAAAAGCAATATTATCTGGCTCTACCATCTATATGTCGGCAGTCGGCACTATTTCGAAGCTTAAGTTTTTGGATACACTCAGAACTCAGGCGCTGTCCATGTAATAATGCAACTGAGTGCATTCCGTGCAGTAGCACAGGTTAAAACAAAGGCGAAATATGCAAGCATTTATTGACCAAATAAGCTACAGGCAGTACAATGACGTAGATTAAGCATGATTAGCCAAAATTTGCATAAAAGAGACGCCCTTGAATAAAGAACACATCAAATATACGCATTCGCACGAGAACGTTGAGAAAAATATCTTACCATTTCGTAATGATTAGAAAATCACCAATTTTAACCTTAAGACAAAGTCATGATCAACTATGGGTGAAAATCGAAATTTTTCCATAAAAGCCGCTCGAAATTACGGAAATTACGTAATTTTTTGATTTTTAGCGCTTTTGGAAAATTTTGGAGGTCTTCTTAGCCCGGACTTCGAAAACCTAGACTATTTTACGCAGATCAGTTACAATAGGTTTATTTATTCTACAGTAGTTCAGCTCTATTAATCAAAAGGGACTAAAGTGAAAATGACAGAATATGATTTGAAAAAAAATTAAAAAGTTAGAAAAATATTTGGACTGACCCATCCAGATTCTAAAATCTATACATATATGGTCTTTGGCACTGGGCCAATTCCAAATACAGCCATAACAAACGCCCACCTATTCAAAATTAACCTACGTCGCACATGAACCTATATACATATATCAATACTACGAAATTCAAATCGCCCAAATTTGCATACACCGTTATGAAAGCGCGATGCTTAAGACTACGTAACTGTAAACTAAGCGTAAACGACCGACTAAAAATTTTCAAGCGGGGTACAGTGAATGTCAAGTAAGTGTAAACAACTTATTAAAAAGCATCGAACAGTGTAAAGTGAATTTAATCGAGATATTTAAATAGTCAGAGTCGAAAACTGATAAAAGAAAGTAAGTGAAACATAATCGCTATGGGCTAAGTTTTGGCCGAAATTATTCTTGGCCCACCGGCGACTTTGCTGACCACGACGTAGTGCACGATATTTTGATGTTTCGGAAAATCGTCGACGTTCACAAAACTGGAGGCCGGCGATAAAGTTAATTCGCTTCGAATAAATTTCGATTCGATGTCGTTCGGGAAGTAGTGGCAAAAAGTTGACAAAAACTCCGGCAACTCGGAGTCTAGAATTCGGAAAAAACCTAATATGCGTAGTTTGTACTCAAAATTGGCCGAATTTTCTAAAATTTGATTTTTACAACATTCAAACTTAAATTTCAATTTCGAAATTGCAGATTCGGCAAATTTTTGGGCACGTGCCAAAATCAGCACACGTTCACATATGTATTTTTATTCATTTATGGTTCGGTTGGCATACACATTTAGACGTAGCAAGCGATACAATTGACAAATATTTAGAAAATAAGGATTCTTGTAAATTAACTAATGCATAATTGTAGATGGGTTCGCAAAATAATCATTAGTTAAGTCAGAATGTTATAGCCTATCACAATTGAGAAGTTAAAAGTCTTGGGGAGGAGCTTGAGTAATCGCTTCATATTTATTTTACCAAATTTATTTATTTCATTTATTTGTTTATTTTATTGTACATTAAGTC
This sequence comes from Mermis nigrescens, assembly GCA_036768485.1. NCBI lineage: Eukaryota > Metazoa > Nematoda > Enoplea > Mermithida > Mermithidae > Mermis > Mermis nigrescens. The sequence goes on along the minus strand of JAVLUZ010000163.1, from coordinate 655,489 downwards.
ATTGTTTACTCGTATATTCAGATCATATTCATTCATTTTTTTACTACACGTGACCTGTGGGATGAGGGTGTTTGGGGAATGTTCCTAAAATTTTTGATTCACGCAATTTTCGATTTTTCGCAAAACTTCCTGTTTTGACGTAGTAAGAAAGGTAAGAAAAGGTGTTTTAGTCCGGTTATTTTGTGAAATTTCAAGCGATTTGCATGTTCAATCCCCTCAAACCAGGGGCGGATTTAGGGGGCAGGGCGGGGGGCGGCCGCCCCTCATTGGCCCAAATATGCGCAAAATTTAGGATTCTTGAGCGATTTTTGGGTTAAAACGGCCAATTTTTCCGCCCAAGTCAGGGCTCCGCCCCCTAGGGTACCGCCCCCCATGAGAAAATTCGATCCGCCACTGCCTTAAACTTATCTTCAATGTTCGATAATTTTTCAATTTTTTTCAATTTTAATCACAACATTCTTCGAATTTCAATTTAAGACAACGTTCCTGAAAAGAGCCTTTAGACATAGACATGGGCATCTAAAAATCGGGCGAGTGGATGCCGCTAACAGATATAATAATAATGAATACAATTTTTCTATATAGTCGATTGCATATATGCAATTCCTAAAAATCCATTCGAAAAATTTTTGTAAACAAACGTATCTTTATTTTCATCCAATTTTGCTACGGATTCATTTTCCTATAAGGTTATTGTGTGTATGCTTATTAACAATCATTCGTCAAACATGCTCGGGTGGGACCATACGTGGGCAGCAAGAAAATTCTGGGGGTGGGGGTCAGGATGGGTAAACTTAGCCAACATTGTTACTAAAAATAGAATTCTGGGGTCTACAGTAATCTGGGGAGTTTCAACTTCTGGGGGGAGGGGTATAAACCCCCCATGTGTGGGTGGGACCACTATTTCCTAACCGACCGATTATACTATTGATTTTTATCACAAATCTCAAATAGAAAAACTAATTTTTTATCAAGACTATTCAAGCGTGTAGAAAAATTTCTATTGCTGGTCTTTGTAAGTGTAAAAACAAAGGTTTTTTTGTGGAAAAATCAAGAGCTTTCAGCATTTTTAAGGCATTTTAAGTAGAAAATTCAGAAAAATTTTCAGGCTTATGCTATAGCACGGAACCTCGTCTGATGATTTGCTTCGTTATGTTGAAACATATGACGACGTTCCATGCTATGTATGACATAGGAATAACAATTCACAGTAAAAATTAATATAAAAGCATTAAACTGTCCAGATCTCGTTGTTAAAGCTGCATGTATGTATCTTATTAAATTAATTAAATAATTATCAAAAGTGCATGTATCTTATTATTGAATAATTTAATTAAACTAAGAAATTAAGTAGAGCATGCAATATCATTCTGGCCACAATTTTACCTAGAACGCTAGATAAAAATTCGCCAAAATTTAGACAAATTCACTGAATAAATTTTATGGAATAAACTTATGATATGAAACCCCGGTAAAAATTAAAGCTGGTAGTATGTGCGTATCGTGGGTAGCGAGCCGGTCCAGGCCCCAGAATCACGAGAGACCTCCAGAATTGTATTTCCGGTACTTTCTTCATGGTTTTACCTCGTTATAGGTACCCCAAATCTGATAGCTGCCCATGTATTTTATTGAAAAAGGGCCTTTACTAAAAAACTGCCGTAAAGATAAATAAAAATAAGTAAACAAGAAAAAAAGTAATAAACAAGCGTACAAAAAAATCTTGTTAGTACAATGAATTTTTCGAAGCCTACCTATCTTTGAACGCGTTCAAAGAAAAAGTCCTGAATAAAAAATGGAAATTTACACAAAAAAAAACAGAAAAACAGAAAAATTAGAATAAAACAAAGATAGTGGCCACCAGACATGTATACCAAGGAATCCTGGTGGGAAGGGAGGTGAAATTCTAAAGTGCCTTTTTGAGCCCAAAAATGATGGGTACGCGTCAAAAATACCGTCTTTCGGCGTTGCTGACTATCTTTCTAGAGCATAAAAACGGTGAAAAATTTCGAAAAAGTCAAACAAATTGGACGAAATACATTTAAAACATGAGCGCTATGGTGCGAAGCGCCGAGAATTTGAAACTTTCGAGCAAATCGATAGCTAAACACGCGTAAAAGAGCACCTTTTCAGCGAATTTTCAGGTAATTTTCGGAAATTTTTGAAAAATCGCAAATCCTGGGGTGAGGGGTAAAAACGTTTCTGGATGGGGGCGGGGTGAAAATATTTGTGAGGGTGGGTGGGAATTTTTCTGGAGGGAATTAATGAAAATCCCCAAATCACTGCCCCCACCCCTTGACCATGTAACCACCTTGCCCATCTACGCTTCTCTCTACGAAATTTGAGCAATAAAGAAGCGATTGAGTTTATTTAGGAACGCTTTTTCACGACCTAATCGCCGGAGACCTAAAGAGTATGCTGACATGCTTTACTTTAAGAAACCGAGACACTAAACGCTTCGGTCGAACCGTTTACGACTCAACGCGCGTTCTTAAATAGACGCGTGATGAAAGTGCGCGATGTGCGCACTATGTATCACAATATCAATATTACATACGCTGAGTCGTACACGTTCCGAACATAGGTGGGCGGCACCATAGTCTGAGGAGAGGGTGCAAGATTTTTTCAGAGGAAAGAATGGTCTTAAAAATTGTGGTATCGCGAAAAAACACTATTTTTCAACGTTTCTCATCGAGCGCTATCCATTGGCATCAGAAAATTGCGAGAAAAAACGAAAAATTTCAAAATTGAATTGGGGGGGTATTTTGGTTTCTGGGGGAGGTTGCACATCCCCACGAACACCCCTACGCCCAGGTATGGTTCCGAACTAAGCGTTTATGTCGCATTTTCTTAAAACCAATCAGCGCTTCGCGCTGTTTGAATCGCGTTTTCTTGAAGTAAAGTATGTCAGGACACTGTTTAGGTCTCCGGCGATTAGGTCGGGAAAAAGCGATCCTAAATAAACTCAATCGGTTCTTTGTTGTTCAAATTTCGTGGCCAGAAATGTACGGTGCAATGGTAGTCGATCAGAATTAAGGAAAATAATCATGCGATTTCAATGCATAAAAAAATTACCAAAAATTAAAGGATTTCATGAATAATAGCTCACTGATTTCAGGGGTGAGACAAGCAATAGCATTTCGGGCAATCTGATACTTTTATTGTTAATTCGAATATAAGTAAACACAACTTGATAAAAGTTCGAAAAATTGCCGAAAAAGGCAGAACGTGGAAATGAGGACATTAAAATTTTTTCGAAATTCAATTTTTTTCAAGATTTTAGGATTTTCTAAGATTTTAGTGTTCGGATATTAGGACATTAATTTTTTTAAACTTTTTTAAATTTCCAACTCTTCAATCTATGGATTTTCAATTACTTTAGGTTTTACTGTAGTACTGTGTCCCTGCATCGAAGTGCGGTCGATTTTCCGAATTTTTAGAAATTTAGAATTTTTCGGGATTTCGAGATTTTCATGGATTTTAGGATTTCCAGATTTTAAAATGTTTTGTTTGATTCCGAAATTATCAATCCTAGGATTTTCGACTACATTTTCAATGTAACAATGTTCTTCTTCTACTTCAGTTATTACTGTAACGCTGACCTAGCATAAAAATGCAGCAATTGGGTCCGGCGTCGAACGTGTAGGCCAATCTATTTTGGCCGCGTTTATTATTATAGGCCAAAATGAATCGAATCAGCGAACGCGATGAGTCATTCAAATACATGAGGGGTGGATAAGTGTCCAAGCAGACTGCGTGCAACTGGTTGCTCTCGCGCATGACAAATTCGGCAAACTCGTCAAAATCCCGTTTCAAAAATGCCGCCTTGACAAATTAATAAAAAATTAAATAAAAAAGTAAAAACTTATTAAACTATTATTGAAAAATTAAAAAAATGCGAATAAATTTAAAAAAAATATAATGAACAAACAGGTCATTCAAAAAAGTAAAAATTTACCTGAAAACATGAAAATTTTAAAATAATTACCTACCTCAATTTAAATTTGAAGATATTTAAAAAATGAATACGTAATTAGAAGAATTAAGCATCGCACGGTGGAAGTCCGGGATTTTGAATATAAACATTTTACATACTAAATTAATTTTCTCTATAAATTTGTCTACTTTTTTATAATTTTTCCATTTTTTAATCTATTCATTATTGTAATTTTAAAAGCTTTCTCATTTTTTTACTCTTTGACCTAACATAAAGCGTTCGGACAAAAATCGCTTCCTACAAATTTTTTGGGCGTTTTTTAATGGTTTTTGATTGATCATTTATTTATTTATTTAAATTTTAATATTTATCGTTTATATGTATGAACTAACGTCGAAAGTGAACAGCTAATCAAAAAACTAATTGCTATTACTAGTTTTTACGACGTAACCTTACAGTGCTCGCCATGAAACATGACGCACTATAATCGTCAGATAATGCGTCGTGAGCGCGTTCGTCTATAATGCACTATCATCTCTTTTTTATTATTATAGGATATTTATCTGTATCATGCCGTTAATCTGGCGATGCGGACAGCGCAATTTAGCTATTAATAGCGCCAACAAGAAGGAAGCGCGCATGTGAATGTCGGAAGCGCGCATGTGAATGCCGGAAGCGCGCATGTGAATGCCGGAAGTGCGCACGTGCCTGAATATAAAACGGCATTCACGTGCGCGCTTCCCGCTTGTTGGCGCTATTAATAGCTACATTGCGATGTCCGCATCGCCAGATTAACGGCATGATACAGATAAATATCCTATAATAATAAAAAAGAGATGATAGCGCATTATAGACGAAACGCGGAGCTCGCGATGCATCATCTAATATAAATATGATGATTATAGTGCGTCATGTTTCATGGCGAGCACTGTACTAGTTCCATTCGATAACTGCACAAAAAAGGAACACAATGAGATAGTGATGAAACTCCTGGTGCGATTTAGAACCACACGTCGGGGTGGGGGTGTTTGGGGGGTTTGTACCCCGAAAAGTTTAAACCCCCTCAGATTACTATAGACCCCAGAATTCCATTTTTAGTAATAATTTGGCAATTTTATTCATCCTGACTCCCCAAAATTTTCTTGCTGCCCACACATGCTTGCTTACGACCCGAAATTTAAGTTTCTTTAAGTTAAATAGAAGAAAAATGAGAAATGATTTTTTCTAAAGGTAATTTAGCCAAAAAAGTGGTACTTCTCCATAAATTCAAAATTCTAAGATTTACCGACCATGCCGTTTCCTTCGCCGAGCAAGCCAAAACGCAAAAAATTTAGAAAAATTGAAACTTTTGAGCGAAAAGATGACGAAACGCGGCTAGACCGGCCCATTATTAAGTTTCCTGAAAAATCGAAAATTTTGGGAACCAGCCAGCAGTCGTTATGAAAGGGGTTGGCAAAGTCATGCTCCATGAAGAACACGCGTGCCTAGTACCATACATCAATGTAACAGGGGGATGGAAGATCCCCTTAAATTTCGAGCCAATGGAATTTGGAAATAAACATGCATTTGTTGTTCCCCCCTTAATAATGACCGAGGATCAAACGCGTAACGGCTCAAAATTTCGGATAGGGTCTCCGGCCATTCTTAGGGGGAGGGGTGAATAACCTCCAAAGCTTGGCCAAAAAAGGACATAAAAAACTAATGAAAATGGCGAAAAAGCGCTAATTTTTCCAAAAACGATTGGAGAGGGTCAAACGTTTTCTGGCTTGAAGGGATGAGATGACGATCAACTTTGGGTGGAGAGATCCCCTATCCCCATCGGCGGATCTACGATTATCCTGTGGGGCGGGGCGGTACCTCAACTTTTCCAAAAAAGTCAGAAAATAGGTCCAAAAATTTGCCCTGCACGTGCGACGTAGCGTTTCTTGGCGTTTTACATTGTCTACTTCTATTTAAAATCCCATTCAACGTTACATTTTTTCGGAAAATTTCTGAATTATCTACAATTTTGTGCAGAAAAATCATCAAATTTCTTTGACTTTAGCGAAAATCCTGTGAGAAGCACCAGAAAATGTTTGAAATTCAGGCGGAAGGACGTTTAGAAGCTTGATTTACTGCTCGATGTCCCATGTTCGTAGAATGTGAAGCGGATTAACAAAAATTTTAAAAGCTATGTTTGAAAATAAAATAAATCGATGCCAAAATAGCTATTTCTGCCACCTGACCCACTTAAATTCGCCCTGCCTATCGCAACTGACATGCCTATCCAACTGTTACATACATGCTGGGTATTCTGCCCTAAACCGGAAACCCTGTCCTGAAACTTCGAGCCTTTACATGCCCGCTTGGAACAGTGCCAAATTTTGGATTAAGCGCGCCGCATTAACACGCGCGGCGCACCTGAATTCGCGCCTTGTGCACGTGAACGGACGTCGAAAGGCGATGAGTCATCAGCGAACTGGTCGCCGCGGTGAGCGCCATGCCGTCGGTGCTCGAGCGCGATTTGACCTCGTCGCTGACCACGACGACGGCGCATCGCAGCTGGGGCCAGTGCGTCGCCGACGCCAACGCTTCGCACACGCAGTCGGCGCCGTCCGGCGCCGCGCCCGCGCGCCATAGGACTAGGCCACTGAGTACGCTACGCGTCGCGCTACCAGAACCTGTAGCGATTTTGTATTATTACCAAGGATCCTTAAGGAGCACACGTCCTTTCATTGGCAAGGGCGGATTCAACGGTGTTCGCCGTACATGTACAGCATGGGAATTCGGGCGGGGGAACCTGTAGCGATTTGGTATTATTACCAAAGATCCTTAAGGAGCACACGTCCTTTCTGGGCTAAGAAACGATGTTTACACGTCAGAGGTACTTGTTCTAGATGTCTCGAATAATATCCGTTCTTCCATAACATGAATCACAAGAGAATGTCAAAAAACGAAAATTTGACGGTTTTGAGCCAGAAATTGGGGATTTTCAGCCCCCTCACAAAAACAGTTCCCAAGACTTTTTACCCCTCCCCAGAATTTTTGATTTTCCAAAAAAGTCATAGAAAATGTGTAGCTTAACGACTTAACTCTTTCCTTCTCGATTTATTTCATCCAGTAGCCCGACAAACAAGAGACTACTTGCATTTTGAAGACCATAGTCGAAAATGTTCAAAATTTCCCTTTGCAAGTTTATTTCCTATGCAAAAACAGAAGCATTCGAGTAAAATTTAATCTTAGAATTCCAAGGATACTATTCTTAAGCATTGTATCACGGGCTCCGCGGAGACCGCGCAGACTTGTGTGAGAAGTGTCGTCCAAAGTGAAACAGCGAGCATAATGAGTTTAAAGAAATGCAAAAATTGCATTAGGCATAATTTAGAAGGCAGGTTTGGCTTCAAATTTTCAGCTTTTAATCTCTTACTAGTCCTTATAAAGAATTTTATTGAATTTTAATCAGGCACGTAGCTGTGGGGGGACTAGGGGTCCCGACCCCCCAAAATTCAGAAAAATCGGACTCTTTACACGTTATTTTGTGCTATTTTTGGCTCAGACCCTCCCAAAATTGGTGTTGGTCCCCCCAAAATGGGAGGGCCAGCTACGTGCCTGATTTTAATGTCACCAGGAGGGAAAGAGCTAAATGTGACAATTTTTTGGCTCTTCCCGCCATACACTCCATTTTTTGATTAAATTTTGTTTAATCTATTGGAATTTTCTTACATTTTCTACGTTGTAGAAAGAATAGCAGTTAAGAACAAATGTTTTGGTCCCCAGCCCCCTCGAATCCCATAATGTGCTGTGCATTTACGGCGAACATCGCACATGGGCGTAGGAATCCAGACTATATATACATGATCATGGGGAAGGGTTGGGAAGGGGTTCCCCTTCCCAGAATCGGCGATGTTATACAAGTTCCCAAAAATTTTCTAAAAATTTGTAGAAAAAACGCTTTTTTAAGCGTTTTTCGCCATCTATTCGCTAAAAAGTGCAAAATTTTTGGCGCCTCGCGTCATTATACTCATGTTTTGATTATATAATAATTTCACCCCACCCAGAATTCCCACAGTGTGCATGTATGATCCAGACCACCACAATCCGGAAGAACCTCAAAAATTTAAAAGACCCCCAGAATCGAACTTTTAATGAAAGATACGTTTCCCCCGATTTTTTGATGCCAATAGATAGAGATCGATGAGAAACGTAGAAGAATGAAGGGTTTCGGCCCCGCCATAAATTTTTCGGCACTCATTTCTCATTTAAAAATTTATAGAACCCTTAGAATCCCGGCGCAGTCCATGCATTCTAAAATACAAAATTTCTGAAAGAACTCGAACAATATGAGCCTTCTGACTGTTTTCACTTGCTTTCTGGTAGGAAGTGCATTTTTCCAACACTTCGTCAAATAAGCATTTTTGCCTCACTAAAGAAATGACCAAACCAAGGTCAATAAAACAGTAAAATTGTATTTCTGATCAGTGGCGGAACCCTGACTCGGGCGGAAAAATTAGCTGTTTTAACCCAAAAATCGCTCAAAAATCCTTAATTTCGCGTACTACTCTGGGCCAATGGAAGGGTAGGCGGCCGCCCCTCCCCCCTAAATCCGCTCCTGTTTCTGATTTGATTGAAAATTAAAATTATTTCGAAACTAAAATTTAAAATTTATTAAAATTCTGATTAATTTATCCAAGTCATTTTTTTGTTTTATGCAAATTTATTTTATTTTATTTTGAGAATTTAATTTCCGACGTCCTCCTACCGTTCGGTTTTAAGCACAAAAAGGATAATTTTGAGAAAACTTTTTGGAGTTGACACAAAAAATACAAGCATTTAAAAAGCGATTTTTGGTGACGTTCGAGTCGGCCCTTAAATTTTTTTCGAGAAAAAGTCTCTAGGTTTAAAGACGACGAGCACAGCATCAGTCAAATACACTTTTTCTTTGACATTTCTAATGCTTCACTTTCTATATAGACTGTTTACGATACATATTCAGGGAGGTTTGGAAGGTATTCATCCCCCAGGAAATTTTTCACCCCCAGAAATTTTTCAAATCGCCTAGAAATCGTGATTTTTCAAAAGTTTGTAAAATTTTTTTGAAAATTATCAGAAAAGGTGTTTTTTAAGCGTTTTTAGCTATTACTCATTTGCTCAAAAGTGTCAAATTTTCGCGCTTCGCGCCATATACCCATGTTTTAAGTATATTTTATTAACTTTATTCGACTTTTTTGATTTTTTTCGAATTTTGTTTGTTTTTATGTCTCTCGAAAAGATTGGGCGTCGTCAGAAACTACAAAAAATGATGTTTTTGATGCGTATCCACGATTTTAAGGCCCAAAAAAGTCACTTCAAAATTTCAGCCCCCTGCTCTCCCCCGCCAGAAATCCTATGCTGTGCATGTCTTCCGGTTACCAATCAATTCCAAAAAAGACTACTAGAATTATATAAAATTTTAAATAATAATTTTTTATTAATTAATTAAATTATTTATAAATTATTGAAACAATTAAACTTGAAATATAGATAACAATAACTGAAATCAAATTCAAAAAATTAATAAACCAAACAACGGAGCGATTACATTTGCATAGTGCAGGACTTATATTAAAAAAGCAAATATCACTATTCATCTTGAAAATAAAGAAATCACGATTAGATTATGCCAAGAATAAAGCTGACAGTCGTTTTCTGGTTTAAACATCTTGAAAAAAGAATAATCAGATTCAAGAATATTCCAATGCACATATGGAATAGGAAAGGGGCTTAGGCTCTGGCTAAATCCCTGGAACCCAGAAGAATCCACCATAACATTGTCGAAACTGTTTTCGTTTCTTAGCGATTTTCTGATTTTCGGCATTTTTTACCATTAAAATTTTTTGAATTCCCGAAGCATATAAGAGCTTAAGAGGGAGCAAGAAAATTCTGGGATGATGCAAGATTTTTCAAAGGTAAATAATGGCCTTAAAAATGGTGGTATGACGAAAAACACCATTTTTCGACGTTTCTCATCAAGCACTATCCATTAGCATCAAAAAATTGCAAAAAACAAAAAAAAATTCAAAAAATTGAATTCCGGGAGGTATTTTGATTTCTGGCGGGGGGGGGGTGTTTTGGTTTCGGGGGGTGCATACCCCCACACCAGTGATCGACCGAGGCTCGGCCTCGGCCTCGGCCTCGGCCTCGGCAAGCCTCGGCGTTTTTTGGAGCCTCGGCCTCGGCGCCGAGGGCGAAGCTGAAAAGTGCCGAGGCGCCGAGGGTTAAAATCAAATTTGAATAAGTTTAATATGTCCGTTGAATATTAACTATTTGGAATGCATCTGCAGTACAAAGACTATTTTTTACCTATAGACTTTTCTTGTGGTTTTAGTCGCGTACCCAGTTACACAAAGTTACATACAGCAAAGTGCCAATTTATTATTCATGTGATGACTAAGTTTTAATTCTCATGCTTGCTACATGGATCGGAAACACACATTCCCGAAGGGAGGGGTGAGGGAGGTTTATTACCCCCTCTCAGGGTGCAAGACTCAAGTCACTGTCAGACGATTTTTGGTGAAAACCTTTTGAATACTTTTGAACCTAATTTTTACTATGGCAAAAGTGCAGCTAACTATTAGAATTTCCCGAAGTGATACAGTATTTTTGAATGTAAGCAAGAGTAAATAGACAAACTGTCACTATAAAACATGCATGTAACAGCTCAAAATTTTCGGGAGGGGCTCCTCGGCATACATGTAACGGCTAGAAATTTCGGGTGGGGGATTAGCGACTCCGCAAATTTTCGCCAAAAATGGGTAGGGTGGGTCAAAATTTTCTGACGTTGGAGGGAAGGGTTAGGGGAGGACGTCCAACCCTGGGTGGGTGGGGAATTCCCCAAAGCCCTTCCTGTTACACGTATGGTTTTCGGCCATTTTTATAGGAGAGGGCGTACATGATTACGAATTTTCGGCCGAAAATCGCAAAAACGCACCTAAATATGGCCAATAAATGCAGGTTTTGCCAAAAATCAATTTCGGCTCGTGCATTTTTTGGAGCCATTTTTATACAATGTTAAAATACTTTCTTGGACAAAGTGATATTAATTATATCGTTTTTCAAAATTTTTTACGAAATTTCAAAAAATTTTCGGCGCTTCGCGCAAAATATCGCTAATATACTGTATTTAGATTGAAGCAAAGGCATTAAACACTCAAAAGTCAATTTTTGTGTAATCTAGGCATCTTTATGCAGATTTAAATATCTTTTGTATCCATTTATACTGTCTTTAAAAATTTTATGCAAAACAAGTACTATTTAATAACTCAGCACATTTTGCCGTTCAAAGATAAAATTGACTAATTTATCCTGATGTTCGCATTGGATTTCTAAGCACAGTAGTGCTTATTACAAGATTTAATTGGCATATTACAATATCTGTAATATTTCTGACTTTGTAGTACAAGTTGTTTTAGCTTTCTCACTCAAGTTTTATGTGTAAATTTCATCAAAAGCTCATTAGAATTTCGGCGCTTCGCGCCAAATAATCTTATGAACTATATCCAGGCCGAATTATCACATTTAGGACCACGGTTTTTTGTATTCGGCAAAGATTTTTCATAATGTACAGAGACTTTAAAGGACTATCTTTGTACATGCACAAAGATTTTTGGAGAGACAAAAACTGTAAAAAGGTGTAAAATTCCCGAAAATTTTTGGCGCATCAGTAATTGTCTGTCCTATATATCTTTAAAATAGTAGAATTTGCATTTAGAATGGAAAAAATGTCAAATATTCAGAGACCCAGGAAGTAGCTAAGATAAGCTACCGAAGGACGAAAACCCCTGTTTTACCACACTAAACCGCTACTGTACCATACTATAATAGTACACAACAATTTGCATGTACAAAATGTTCAAAGACTTTTGGATACCATTTTTGTACATGTAAAAAGGTATCTTGCACAAAAAAAACACTGTTTAGGACTGCATGCCGGTTGCAGGTCACACACTGGCAGTATGTAAAAATGTGTATGTTTAAAAATATATTTATTTAAAATATCTACAAAAATTTGTTCGCTCATACAAAGACACTACTTAATTTACTGGTCCCCCATTTTGGGATTTCACCCTTCCCTCAACTCTGGACCGTGGGAAACTATGATCGGAAAGTACAGTGCAGTTTCCGTCATATTACCTGCCACACCAGAATTGGATGACCGAAAAAGCGTGTTTAAACATGCATTACTGCAAAAGCGAGCACAATAATGGCTACAGTTCTGTCTTTACTTAGCTTATTTCGTTTGTTCGTTTATTTCTTTGACACTGTTTTCTTATTTATGTATAGTAATAAAAGTTTTTAAGTGCTTGTTCAGCCATATTTTTTATTAACTTTTCCAAGTCTTCAACGGCAACTTGTTAAATTAAGTATGCTTTCATTCTGCTGACTTTATTCAATAAATCCTTCACACATTTAATCTACTATTATTGAAAATGACATTCGATAAGATGTTCAATATTACGATTATTCTCTAGCTCATGTGCATACAAAATTTTCTAAGAGCACTATTTATGGGTATAGGTATATAAGCTTGACCCTCGGCATTACCCTCGGCCTCGGCCTCGGCCTCGGCCGAGGCAAGGGTTTTAAGGCGCCTCGGCCTCGGCCGAGGCCGAGGTCCAAAAGTACCCTCGGTCCGATCACTGCCCCACACCCAGGTGTGGTACTGTACTCAACCATGAGCTCTGAAAAAGTGATAGCTATACAGCCATTTTGGCCGAACAAAATTGCTGTATATCGTTTTTAGGCTCAGAAAATTGGAAATTAGCTATGCAGCCTTTTTGGACTCGGAAAACAAGCTATATAGCCTCTTTGACTCAAAAAATACCGTGCAAGCTCAAAAATGCTATATAGTTGTCCGTATCTACAATATTTTATTTCCACCCCCTCTGAAAGTTTGACCTTGAGCACCTAAGCCCTGAAGTCAAGTAAGCAGTGACATAATAATCCATAATCCCTACCCAAATTGGGCTAAAGTCCCAAAAGCCTAAACACCAAATTTTTGCCCCGCTCCAAACTTTAAGGCGAAAATTTTCGCTCTTACGCGACTTCCAGGTGGCTTTGTGGCCGACTACACAGAGCAAAATTAAATACAAGTAATAGATTTTAAAAAAATTGAATTCAAGATGGTTTCCGGTTCAACCACTGCTTAACTAAGCCAAAATGTATAAAAAATTCCTAACTTTGAGCCTAGCAAAACCTACAACTTAGAATCGCACTTAAACCTGTTCCAATTCACATTTTTAGTATTGGAAGGCAGGCCAGGGCATTGTTATCATTTAACATGTTATTATTATTATTATTTCTTAATTAATTGATTTTTTAATTATCTTGAATCAATAATTAATTCGGCTTATTGCAATGAATTTTATCCATGATTTACGACCACGAAAGGAAGCTCAAAAACCACTTTTATTTGAGCGCAAAAACCTGCTCGTAGAAACGATGTCTCTTATCTTTATCTTAAGGGCTATATTTCAAAATTTTCCAATTAGACGACGTTAAAGCTATATATACTAATTGGAATGATAAATATTTCGAAGTAGTCCTCTTAAGCATTTAGGGCATTTCATAGTGTACAATTAAATCATAAAACCACGGTGAGAACTTTAGTTATGAATTGGATGCCTCAAATGTCGGGCATTGGCCTCAAGACGTTGCCAGCGGTTAGTTGGATTTTTATTAAAAATGAATGACTATGTAGTTGAATTGTTCGTGATAAAGATAAAAACGATATAAAAATTTAAGATTACAAAATTGAATAGATTTGCTGAGCGGAGTTTACAAAACGACTCATTATATATACATATAAATGACGCTTTATGACAAAGTTATCTTTACGCCGTTTTCTATTTTACATCGATAAAAGCAAATAGGCATTCCCGATGCATACTCACAAAAAAAGATATCCTACAAGAGGCATGGTACGGGATCGTTTACAATGCCTTTTCTTAAGATTATCACGCAAACAACAAACGAGTCGCATCGCAACGTTACGCAGTGCGTACGTTTCGTTTATGTTTTATTTTTAGATTTCTATATCTTGATCATTTTTTATTCCAGTTATTTCAATTTTATATTCGATTTTTTATTCTATTTATTTACACCATTTACAGACGCACCGAGCCTCGCGATTCGGCCCATGTCGTCGATGGAAAATCCGAAAATCGAACCCAACGAAAACGCAATGGCCGCGAATCCGGCCGCAGAGGAGGCCAAGCCGGCCGAAACGGGAAAATTTGTCCGGGATTCGATGACGAATTGCATTCGATCGGGATCCGACGGCAAATTGTCCGGATATTTGTGAAGCAAAAGGCGTCTGATTTCGCCAAAGCACTTCGGAAACCTACGATATGCTTACAATTCTCGCCACGAAATTTGAACAATAACAGAACCGTTTGAGTTTGCTTAGGAACGCCTTTTCACGACCTAATCGCCGGAGACATAAAGAGTATCCTGACATGTCTTACTTTAAGAAAACACAACGCTTATGTAGGTCAGACCATTTACGACTCAGAGCGCGTTCTTAAATAGACGTACATACGATGATAGCGCGCGGCGCATCATGCATACAATATCATATGCATAAAATTGTATGATTATAATCAATATTCAAATGATCTATGCGCGCTGTCACAAACGGTCCGACCCAGTTTTTTTTTGAACGAGACAAAGATTTTGAGGCTCGTACAAAGATTTTCGGAACCATCTTTGTACAATATACAGAGACTTTTCGGGGCAAAGTAATAGTAATTTTAACGTTTTTGAGTATTTTTTAGCAAAATTTCTAAAATTTTTCGTGCTTCGCGCCGAGTATCATAATTACATTCTATTTAGCTCCAAGCGCGGGCATTTAATACTCCAAAATCTATCTGTAAGCATCTTTGTACAGATTGAAGCATCTTCTACATCTATTTCCACTGTTTTATAAAGCTTTTATGGAGAAAAAAGAACTATTAAAACAACTTTGCACTGTTTCTTGCCGTTTGAAGATAAAATTGACTCTTTTATCTTGCGTTGCATTAAATTCATAAGCAAATTGGTGTCTATTATGAGATTCAGTCAGCACATTGCAACCGCTTATTATTTATAATTGTGTAACACAAGTCATTTTAACCTGCTGAGTCGAATTTCTATGTGTAACTCGTGAAAATTTTGGCGTTTCAGGCCGAACTAATATAACCAGCTGAATTTAGGACAAAGTTACACCTCTTGCGAAGCGTGCGGGTCACGGATAACAATCTAGTAGTATGTAAAAATGTGTACATTCAATTGCATATCTATACGTTATATGCACAAAAAAATTTTCGCTCGTACAAAGACTTTTCCGGAGATCTTTGTACATGTACAAAGAGGCTCGTACAAAAAAAACAGTGGTCCGACCTAAGCGTTTAGGTCGCTTTTCTTAAACTAAATAGCGCTTCGCCTTGCTTGGGTCGCCTTTTCTTAAAGCGAAGCATGTCAGGATTCTCTTTAGGTATCCAGCGATAAGGTCATGAAATAGCGTTTCTAAATAAACTCAATCGATTCTGTATTGTTCGAATTTAGTGGCGAGCACTATAAACTACGTGACGTTGCTTAAATCTTGGGGCACTTGAAATTTTCGGTTTATACCCAACGTGTTCAGCAGAAATTTTTACTAGCGGCATAAGGTATTGCAAATTACTTCGAGCATACGGAAATTGTACGGATAGAATCTTATAAACTAGCATACCTAACTAAACTAGTACTCTTAGATTTAGGCATTTTTGAGGAATTGCACCACTACTTTAAACGGCTGATAAAAATGTGCCCCAAAACTTATGGCACGCAATATCCGTATTTTCAGGTGATATGGAAGGAGGGAGATCTGATACGCAAGTAACGAAGGAGAATTGGGGGTCTGCTAGATTCCCAGGGAGATAAAAAGTATTATTTTCTCGACAAATTAGATAAAAACGGAAAAATCCAATCGTTTGGCGAAAAGACTTAAAAAATCGATCAAAAGGTGTGGATTATGACGGATTTTACGATATTTAGCGATGAGGTCATTTCACTCCAGAAAGATCTGTGGTTTGATTATCCCTTCCAAGACCGGGCTGACTTTCAGATCGGTCACAAGATGTATATACAGAGTGGAGGGAGATCACTAGGGATCGTCAAAAATAGAATTTTTTAACCGTTTAATTCTAATATTGCTCCTTTGCTAGAATGTTACTGGAGACATTGAACTTTCAAGCTGATTAATTGCCCCCGAGCAAGATTTAACGAAAAAATGAGAACGGTGAATTCTATATTTAAAAAACAGGATAAAAGAACTAGGTTAATAACTTTAATAATTTTAAATAGGGTAATTTATAAAAAAGGTTATTAAAATAATTTAATAAAAACAAAATACAATTGTAATTCTAGCAATACATCGAAAAATTTGAATTTAAACGTTGTATCCTATTCAGAGGCGTAGCCGGAATTTTGGTTCGGGGAGGGCATAAACAAAAATTTTTTAAGACTACCTTTGCATTGAATGCCAGTTGTGTATGGTAGAACTGTTTTTCGACCTTTAGTAACGAAGCCTCAGCTAATTTATGGGTTTCTGACGATCAAAAATACAAAAAGTGTAAAGCGGCGCGAAGTGCCGAAAATGTTTGGAATTTCTGCCGTTTTCATGTAGAATTTACGGCCTTTCTATTGACAAACACTTTGGAAATGATAAGTGGCGCAAAGTGCCAAGAAATTTAGTCATTTTTTACCACCTCAAACATTTGGTAGATCTGTGAATACTATTAGTCTCGACAGAGCAGAAAATTATCAAATTTGTTCAAAACAATTTTGACAGTTCAAACTTCTAACAAGAAAACTGCGAATTACTAACTTTGTCTGAAGATATTTTGAGTGATTCAGGCTTTTAAACGCAATGCAGGAGTTTTACAAAAAGAGAGAACAGTAACTGGCGGCGCTATGCGCAGGAAAATTTTGACATTTTGCATTATAAACTCAGTTTATACCGCTTCAATCATATAAAAAGACAAATTAATGCCAGCGTGAAACGCCGGAAATTTTTAGAAATTCAAACCCTTTACCTGGTGTTCTCCGTAAAATCTCGTTGCACATGTACGAGATTTTACGGCTGCGAAAAGTCAGGGGTGGCGCACCGGAAAATTTTGCAAAAAGAGCATTTTCATCATAAATAGTAACGTTAAAATTTTCGCAAAATCGACAAAATCTCGGTTCTGAATCAAGCTCAAAAACACTTAAAATTGATGAACTACATTGCACAAAACTTCTGAGCTGAAATGCCTCTTTCGACCTCTGCTAATTACATAGAGCAGCAACGGGTCGCTGCCAATAGGATATAGAAAAATGTATCAATGAAAATTTTGTTCTTACCGTTTTCAGGCTCATTTGTGGCCTTCTTAATAACAAGATGCAGTTCAGAATACAGGAAATGCGCAAAAACATAAGAAAATTTGGCCATTCCTTTCATTTTAAAAAAATAGGATTACGTGTCCTTGTAAAATAAAGACAAACAAAGCAAAGAATAGACAGACAAGACAAACAAAGCAGAGAATAGACAAACTGGCACTCAATCATTTTCGCACTTTTACTATTATGTTCAACAAGAATGCACAGTTTCATTCAGCGAACAAATGTGCATTAAATTACTAAAGTGGATGTGAAGTACTGAATTATTTTAGCTGATTCGAGCTTTTCAAATTCATTGGATCTAATTAACGATAAATAATAATGACTCAGCGCGAAGCGCCGGAAAATTTTGACGTTTTTGCCTTTTTGAACTCAATTTTCTGAACGCACATTATTGCAACAGAAAAATCACAATATTTCTAAAAATTTCGGGGTGGGCATGTGCCCCTGGCTACGCCTATGATCCTATTGTTTCTGATGCTTTTCAACGCTGTTTTTACAAGGAAATATTGCGCGGTTGGTCCTTCTGAAATCGGGCGTTTCGCCATGTTCTCGATTAGCTTAAATCTCCTTAAGATGTTTCCGTTGTTGCTATAGACGCATTCATCTCAAACAAAATTTACCAAGATAAGATAATGCTGAGAAGATGATAAAAATGTGCGTATTTCTATTGAAAAATCTGAAGTCTTCAGGCGCTCGCCGTATGGTCTCTGTTTTAAGGTCTATAGACTCTTTTCCGGTCGCAAAAATTCAATGCCTTTTGACCAAGGTGCGATTGAGCCTTTTGACCAAGGTGCGACTGACTGTCTCTTTCTAGACCGACGCAAAATTTCATAGAAAATTGCGCTTGGATCGTTGTAAGACTAAAATTCTGATGCAAAATCATTGAAAAATTCGAAGATTTTCTTGCTTTAATGGATAGACATGATCAGGAACGTAAAAAATACATTTCATTACGCTTACCTGATTAAGTCGAATGTATTCCGAAATAGTGGTCGTTAATTTTGGACCGCCCCCTAAAAAAATCCAATACACCATGCACCTCAGAGTATAAAAGATAATTAATTTCAATTGAACGAATACTTGACAATAATTACAAGACGTCATTACGTCTCGTCTAATACATTATTCAAAAGCGAGCATTATACTGTTTGGCCTATTCCATTCACTTATTCACATACCGGAGCTTATCAGCCAGATTCAGCTCAACATCATTCAGCGTCACTCGATCAGTACGTTTGTCTGGATCAGTTTCATTATTATGCACGAAAACCAGAGCCGAAGTCTCGGCGAATAGAGAATCAACCGTAACACTCAATGAATCGTTCAGGGGCAGTATCAAATCTTCATCCCGTTTACCCCAGTATTTCACGAGGGCTATATTTATTGGTACGCAAACTTTAATCTCCTTCCACAAGCTCATCGCCTAAAGTCGAAATTATTTCGGCTAAAACGACAGTAAGCGTAATCACTCGAAATTTTCAGCGGTGTCGGACCATTTTTGGTGGTTGGCTAGCTGGCTTTCTAGTTTTGCTTAGGAACAACCAAAACATTAAAGAAGCATATTTAGAAAAAGAAAGTTTGTAGTAAAAAACAAAAATTCTACCACTTAAATTCGTTCTCGATCATAATTATACTTTTCAATTCAATGCTTAGTTTTATTTTCATATTTTAACACAGCAATAGCCCCGCCATTTCCCCCTACACAACGCGGTTGGATACCTTTCGCTATCCCAGAGCGAAGCAATGGTCTTTTGACGCGTTAAATCAACTTTAGCTTGTTATGCCGAAATCTGGAAAGCGGACTTCTAAAATAAAATGGAGCAATTTGTTTCTAATCTGAAAACCAAAAAAAAATTTAAAGCGAAAAACTGATATGCTCTTGCAATCCCATAAAATATTTCACGGTTACGAGAATATCATTTTTGGTAATATTTAAACTTTTTCAATACCTACATCCGTGACTTACATATTGTAAATCTCCATCTCAATTAAGAGATAAAATGCGTTGAAATTATCAAGATGACAGGCAGGATGATCTATTCATTTTTGGCGAGCAATGGAATGCGAACTACAGGACAGGCGGAGATCAGGGGCGAATTTATGGACGGGGAGGCGCATTGACCGAATATAGTTGTCGACAGGGGGTGCGACCAGAATTTTATATCGGGGGAGGGCGAAATTTATGAGTCATATATCTCGAGAACCATTACGAGAATACGAGATAGGCGAAAATAATGGCTTTTCTGAGCGATTCTTGACGATATCTATACGATGATGAGAAAAAACTTCAAAAAATTAAATCTTTTACTTTAAACTTGAATACCTATATAAAAAATCAGTCATTTAGCCTATCTGTATTACTAATTCCTCAATATCAAATTCAAGCTTGAAACACATTTCGAAATTCTTGTTTGGAGACCTTGTGAAAAATTAAAATATTTTTTATTGATAGGAACGCCCCGGTTAATTACGCCCCTGCCCCTTCCCATATTTCACGAATTTTTCGGTGCTTCGCGACGAATTTTCGCTTAAATTACAGAAATTGAATCATTTTTGTCACAAATTGCTGAAAAAATCTGCAAGAAACAGTCACTGTTTTGAATAAGAGTAGGCAATGCAAAACGGTTAAAAGACGGTAGATAATTGCAACGTGAAGAGGTATATAATTTCTCGACCTAATCTCACCTTTTCGAGGTAACATTGAGAATATTCTGGAGGCGAATGCTTCACTCACCACCCCATTTAAGCGCCACCCAACATGAAAATACTGGGGCTGAAGAGTATCGCCTCGCCTCAGGGTCAGATAGGCACCGTCAGGCAGTGGAGGATCCAATATTTTCATAGAAGGGATAATAATTGAGGCTTTTCTAAAAATTGATGCAGAAATCGCTTTCAAAACAGCTTTTTGCACGAATTTTGGTGTAATTTATTAAAAATGGAATCTGCTGCAGCTATTTTCTCAGAAAAATTCTAAATTTTTGTAAACTTCATGTAGTATATCATGAAACTAGCAAGACACTGAACGTAAATGCGGAGAAAAACGTCATAATGATAAGCTTGGAATAATAATATGCATTCAATAGGCGTAGATAGTCATATGGAGAAATTTTGACGAATTTTCTCTGAGACTGCGAAAATTAAGAGCACGTTAGGTTATTTTCTTTTCGAAAATCCTTGCAAAACCCCCCAAAACTTAGTTGTCTATAAGAAAAAAATTAATTTTTGGGGCACTAATCGGGCCCTCTAATTCAGTAGCAAAAAGGTTGATAAATGCCACTAATAAGAGTAATCTGGCGGTAAAAAATTTGAGAAACTGCGACTAATACGTACAAAAGATCCTTAAAAAAGCAGCTCCATTTTTTACGCCAAATATTTACCAGAGACAAACAAAAATGAACTAAGAGATGATGATCAAGGATCACGGTCACCCAGTCGAGATATTCTGTTGAAAAAGCTTTACAAACATGCATCACGTAATTCGGAAATTCGAAGATTTAATCATCTAAATAGACCTTTACTCAAGCTCAGCAGGATTTGAGCGTCATCCTGTCAAAGCTTCCTCAATTATCGCTTATAATTAAATTTTAGCGACGAGTGTAAATAAGACCATTTGAAATGAGTGACAGCTGGAATCATAGCGGAAAAACTGTATTTGAACTTTGACTTCTTGCCAGATCATTAGACAAACGTCATACAAATGCACTAATCCTGAAATATGCAGACTAAACGATCAGCGACTAAATCATTTATTCGATACAATACAAATCTGCAATTAATGCGCAAATATTAGTCAAATAGATACAATCACGAAATCAATAATCGGTTTATGGATGGCTTTCATAGGTGCACAAGGTCAGGGTCGGCAGGGGGGATAAAATCTCAAAAATCCAAAACTGTTAATTTAGCATTCATGATTTTTTTGCTGTTTTAACGATCAAAATGGTCAAAATAGCCTATAGAACGTTTTTTCGTGATAGTATCACATTTTAAAATCATTTGAGTCCGTTTTGACTGCATTATATCACTTTTAACACTAAAAAAGGCAAAAATGTTTCAATTTTGGGCGCTTTTTGAGTAAAAAGTACTTAAAAGTACTAATCTGGCACGAAGCGCCGGAAAATTTTGACGTTTTTACTGCTTGTGACCTCAGAAATGATGCAAAAGAGCGTTCCATCAGCTCAAAATCGGAGGACAGTACCTGTCCGGCTGACCCTTGAAGGGGGTTATATCCCCTCAGCCCCCTATGTGCATGTAAGTGAACAATGAATCCAGCGCACAGCGCCGGAAAAAAGTGATATGCTCTCTGTCTTACTCAAATTTGAGCGATTTTTAGCGGTCTAAAGACAAAACTATACATAACCAATAAATCTGGCGCGAAGCGCCGGAAAATTTTGAGTTTACTAGCTCAAAAGTACGCTAAAAGCCTGTTTTGGCGGTGTTCCAGACGCACTTGGCCAATTTCCATTTTTCTCTTTACGGAACTCTTAGGAGAAACAAAATTTTTTTCCCATTTCAGGAGGGGCGCTTCCCCCTCCGCCCCCTGAATATGGGCCTGCATAGCTACACTATCAGCTGAGCAAGCCCTCTGATTAGGAAGTTGTATGACCCTGTATAGTCCAGCCCAGACTCAATCGTTGCAAAAATTATAGTCCATTACATTTGCACAAACAAGTGCGTTATTTTAATAAATCAGTGACTACGCAAAACGAATGCCAAGGACCCCAATATCAGGGCTAATTTGAGCAGGCGGCCGCCCGCCCGACCGACCTGACATAGTTAGTAATATAAAGAATGGACATGCATTTTGTACTGATTTTTGGCCACGGTTGATTCTAATTTCCCAAATTATAAAATAAATAGTCAATGGCGTTTGTTTACTTCCTTAGCGGTCTGGGAGCTATATTTCCGGGTCAGGATATATCAAGTGGAGAGGAGGGTTCAACCATTTATCAAGAAAATTCGTAGGAAAGGTACCGTTTTAAGCATTTTAGTTATCTGCTTGTCCAAAAAAGTCAAACTTTCGGCGGTTCGCACCATATTTCTCTTTTTTTGCCTAGATTTTGTTCAATTTGTTCAAACTTGTTGATTTTTTCAAAATTTTTCCGTGTTTGCACGTGCTAGAAAGACATAGCATCGCCAGAAAGCCAAAAAATGACGTTTTTGTCGCTTATCCAACATATTTGAACCCAAAAAACGCATTTTAAAATTACAGCCCCACCCAAATCCGAAAAAATTTCCTCGCTGTGCACGTCTAGTCGGGCGGGAATATGTTTTTGTAGCACAAACATATTCAAAACTCCTAAAACATAATTCCAGGTCATAAATACAGCTGTTTCAGCGTAGTTTTCTTTCGCTTTTGTAACTGGAATTCAAAAATTTGCGACGCCCCTCATCAATTGCTTGTATGCGAAGTTATTTTAGACCTTGATTTAACTAATATTCCGGCGCTTTGTGCCAATTTTTCATTCAAAGCAAAGAAATAAAATCATTTTATTTTCGCACCAAAATTAAGGGAAATTTTTAGAATTGTTTGAAAATGTTGACACCAAAATAAGCGCGAATAAGAGCCGGCGACGTAGAACGACGAAAAAACGCCATTTGGCACCCGAAGGGCGAATTTTCGGACTAAGCGAGCAAAATCATTAGAATAAAAAATATTGACAAAAAAGTAATAAATCAAAAAAATTAATTTATATATGTAATAAACTTAATTTTTACATTCAACAAAAACAAAGATTGTTTTTTCGCCAATAATCAAGCCTTTGTACGCAACCAGTTTACACTTCAATTGTAAACAGATGAATAGGTAGATAAATGTCACATGACTGCATCGCTTCACGAAGAATGCGATTAAATTGAAATGTGCAAACAAGCTGAGCGAAGACTAAATAATTTATTGAATATAAATTAATGCACAAATATTAGTCAGACACATGCATAATACAATAGTATAATCAATAATCAGTCTATGCTAAAGATGGCTGAATGGCTTTGTGTAAAACTTGCTTAGCCAATTCGTACGCTTCTTCTTGAAACGGTATACATATTTCCGACGTGTTCATGGTCAGATAACTTGGGGGCTAAAAAAGCGTCGCGCTTGCGAAATTTTAAAGCTTTTCGACAAAATGATGCAATAAATAGACTAAATAAAGTTTATACATTATGCGGATAGACGGTGCAGACTTGGCACTCAAATCCTGAATGGGAGTCGGAGGGGGTAGACTCGTGGACATACGCGGGCAGCAAGAAAATTCTGGGGGGTTAGGATGGGTAAAATTGCCAAAAATCTTATTAAGAATAGAATTCTGGGGGTTTGGAGTAATCTGGGGGGTTCAACTTCTGTGGGTGCAAACCCCCAGGCCCATGTGTGCTCGTGGGTCATGAATGACAGGAAAAAAGATTCACAAAATTCAATTCTTTAGGTCAGCCATTTTTTGAACTTTTTTCAACTGAGAAAAGAATCCATTTATAACAAAAAAAGGGGAAAGGGAAGAAAATGAAGAGCGGATTTGAATAGAAACTTTCAAGGACGACTATCAGACTCGTAAGTTTTAGTCGTTGAAAAAATAAGGATTTATTAAAAAGAAACTTAAAAATATAATTGAATACAAATTTACAAGCTATTAATATTCATTATTTACAAAGACGTATACTGCTTTAAATCATCATCCTGATAATGTAAACTTTATTAATGCTTGCGAAAAGTAAATATTAAGTTTACATTTAATTTTATTTGAATAAATTCAGTAGTTGCGTTATTTACAATCAATCAATATTAATAACATTGTTCGTATTACATAATTGACGAATCGTTTTAAAATTAAACTTTTTAAAGTTCCATGCAAAGATACGCTACATGGCCGTTTCGGTAGAATCGTCAATATTGGAGATTTCCGGTAGCTAAAATGCCAAAATAACGCAAAAACTATGTTAATCCAGGGTCAATTCCGAAGGGTTTTATAGAAGAGTTGTAATTTTCCTCCAAGTTCCGTCTTTATTAATCATGGCATACATTTATATGACGGCTTTAAATTTCGGATGACGGTCCCAAGTCATTTTTAGGGGAGGGGGTAAATAAGTCTAAAATGGCAGAAAAATGAAAGTTTTTTCCCAAAATCGGGTGATGATGGAGGATTCCGTATCCCAACCATAGGTGGGCGGCACCAAAATTCTCGGGGGGTGCAAGATATTTCAAAAGTCAAAAAATGGCCTTAAAAAGGGCGATACGGCGAAAAAACACAATTTTTCTACCTCCCTCATCGAGCACTATCCATGGCATCGAAAAATTGTAAAAAAACAACAAAAAAATGTCAAAAAATTGAATTCTATGCGGGTATTTTGGTTATCTCGGGGTGGGAGGGGGAGCATACCCCCAACCCCCACGCCCAGGCGTGATTCCAACCGACTATATGTTTGATTTTAGGAGTTTGGTAATTTTAACATCTCAAAAACTTTTTTCACTGCCCCCCATTCGTGATTTTCAAAAAATGCATGGAAAGATGTTGTTTAAAGCATTTTTAGCTATGTATCTGTTCGCTCGAAAGTGACAAGTTTTCGGCGCTTCGGACTACGTACTAATTTTTTGGATATATTCCGTTCATTTATTCAAATTTTCCGATACTTGTTTGATATTTTCTTGTCTTCGCGTTTTAGAGAGATAAAACATTAACAGAAACGTCAGAAAATATTTTTAGACGTACTATCCACCATCTCTGAGTCAAACAAGGCAGTTTAGAAAAAAGTTTGCCCCCAGCATTCCCGGGCTGCGCATATCTGGTTCGTGCTTTGCAAATTAGGAATTTTTCTTTGGTTTATGTACGAATGCTCGCCCGATTCGACATATCGATCAGCACTCATTGCACACGGAATATAATTGGCGAATAGAACACGAAAGTAACTGGAGAACCAATAAAGGATGGGAAATCAAGCTATCACAAAGGCAAATGATATCTAATATTGATAATGTGCTGAGAACTACGGAATTCACTCCAATAATTTAAAATTAGAACGAAAAGTAAAGTTTTACAAGAATAGACGATTGATTACCAATATTTTAACTTGGTTTTAAATTGAAGACTTTAAAATTTAAATTCTGGACGCGAGGATAAAAGACTATTTTCAGTATACTTAGTGTGTCATTAATCCTCCATTTTACATAGCTGCTAAAGACCAAAAATGACAAAAAAAATAGCCTAAAACATATGTACATGATACAGGGAGGATGGGAAGATCCCCCACCCGAAGTCGGCCGTCCCCCTATTCCTCCCAAAGGCAGAGAATTCTTGACCCCTCTCCCTAAATTTCTGGAAAAAATCACATTTTTTGGCCGTTTTTGGCCGAAAATTGGAGGTCAGTTACCCCTCCCCCTGAAAATGGCCAAGACCCCCCAAATTTTAAGCCGTTATAGTATGTAGGGCCTAATATCAATAGTTTCTGCCGAAGAAACGAATCATTTATTTCAGTTTTTGATGCCAGTTTGGCTAACAAAAGCTCTATGGCTGACCCCTACAAGCTGGCCATGCCGCGCCTCTACGGTTTAAACCAAACATTAAACAAATCAAAATTTTGGTTGGGAAAGAGGTAGTCTGCCATTCCTGAAAAGGGTGTTCCTCCGCATTTTATCGATTTTTTTACAGTAACAGCTGGTTCCGAAACAACTTGTTACGAAACAAACGCAACATAAGTTGTCCAGTCCTCGGAAGTATTGTTGTATTTTGTGGGAGAACCAGTGTAGAGTGTAAAGCTAGTGTAAAGTGTAAAGTAGTGTAAGGCAAGCTTCAGGAAAAAGTTTTTTCCTAATTTTTAACCAATTTTAGAATGTTTATATACATGAATGCATCAGCTTCGAGAGCTTCATTTTTTCACAGTAAGACTTGGTTCCGAAACAAGATTGTCAGTGTGTGTGTGTGTGTGTGTGTAAGTGTGTGTGTGAAATCTAAAAGTGTCTTTTTGGGCTCAAAAAATGTCGTTTTTCGGCGTTTCCGACGATGCTCTATCTTTCTAGAGCAGAAAAACATAAGAAAACTCCGACGAAAAATCCAACAAAATATATTCAAAAATAAATACAAACGGCGCTAAGCGCCGAAAATTCGACGCTTTTAAGCCAATATAGGTAGCCAAACACGCATGAAATAGCACCTTTCCTATAAATTTTTCGGAATCTTCTAGAAAATCACGAATTCTGGGGAGGTGAAAAGATTTCTGCAGTGTGAAAACTTTTTTTTGGCGGGGAGAGGGGATTTAAGCATCCTCAAAATCATGTTTGGGGAATTGAATGACGTCCGATTTTTGGGCAAGAATGGCAAAAAAAGTAGATCCATGCATAAAAATGGACCGCAAGCGCGAGTTTTTGCCAGAAAATCAGCAAGGGAGAGGGTCAAAATTTCGCTTCTTTACGGAAGAGGGCGGACGACCTACTTTGAGCAGGGCACCACCAGTCCATACCTGGGCATGGGGGTTTGGGGGTATGTACCACCAGAAACCTAAATACCCACAGAAACCAAAATACTCCCCAATCCCAAATTCAATTTTTGAATTTTTTTCTGTTTTTTTCCGCAATTTTTTGGTGCCAATGGATAGTGCTCGATGAGAAACGTTGAAAAATGGTGTTTTTTCGCATACTACCATTTTTAAGGCCATTTCTTGACCTTTGAAAAAATTCTTGCACCCCCCCCCTTAGAGCTTTGGTGCCGCCCACTATGCCCCATCCCCCGATAATATACAGTCCATCCAGACGTAATACGTAGATATGCAAAACATAAACTTGTATCACTGAAAAAGCGAGCTATAAAACAAAAACAATTAATATCCCTCGCACGCTTTTTTAAAGAAATATAATGCGCAATTAAAACACGAAAGTAATGGTTGAACGAATAACTAATGGGAAATGAGAATTTTACAAAGTAAACGAAGTTCAATAAATTTTAATTACTAAGACGCATTTATGTAGGAGAAAAAATTCGACTTTATAATTTAAATTTAGTAAATAGAAAAAGTGGATAAAACGCGTCTAGACGTTTAATAGTTCAAAATATTGGTTGATGAATTGTCGGTCAAAAGAGGGAAAACCATCGATTTTCGGCCGAAAATGGGCAGAAAGCGGACATATACACAGCATGGAAACTCGGGGAGGGGGTGAATGAAATTTTAAAATGCCTTTTTTGGCCCAAAAATGAAGGGTACGCCTCAAAACATTATTTTTTCGGCGTTTCCGACGATCCTCCATTTTTCTAGAGCGCAAAACGCAAAATTCCGAAAAAAACGACGAAAAATTGAACAAAATATAGTCAAAACATGAGTAAATGGCGCCAAGCGCCGAAAATTTGACACTTTCGGGCAAAAAACAAAAACGCGCTTTAAAAAGCAGCTTTTCCACGAATTTTCAAAAAAATTTTTGGGTACTTTTAAAGAATTCGCAAATTCTGGGGGTTGAAAAAAGGTTTTATAGGGAATGAAAATTCTTCTGGGTGGCGTGGGTAGGGCGAAACCTACCCCGAACCCCCGCAAGATCATGTGTGGTAGAAAGTAATCTGAAATGCCTTCAAAACATAGTTTTTTTTAAAAATGAGGAACGGCTAAAAATTTCAATCAGCGGAGTGTCTAACATTGCAATGTTTGTTTATATTAATTTGTATTTATGTTTATTTTTTATGTTTGTGTTTATGTTTTATTTACGTTTATTTGTTGTCTTTTGTTTATGTTTGTTAAAATTTTTCTCAATCAATCCTAATTCCCCGGGATCTAGTATACAATTTACCCCCAGCGTTTTTTAGCCGATCCATATAAGCTACAATAACCAAACTTTACAAGGAGATAGCTATAAGCCTATTGTACTAATCTGGCAAAATTGATTAACTTACGGTGTAAACTTACTGCTTTAAAAAAACTTACTTTAACTTACTTCAAACTTACTTTTTTTTAATGTGGGATGTTGATTGAGTTACAAAAAACTGCTGTTTGAAACCCACCGAATCGTTTACAATTTTTAGATGCCGTTAGTACGTTGTAAACTGTGAGTGTAAAGCAGTAAGTTTACACCGTAAGTTGATCAATTTTGCCAGATTAGTACAATAGGCTTATAGCTATCTCCTTGTGAAGTTTGGTTACTGTAGCTTATATGGATCGGCTAAAAAACGCTGCGAGTGAATTGTATGCTAGATCCATTCCCCGTTACACCCTCACATATATGATATTGCTACATAGCTTATACTTCATTGTAAAGCCCGCACAGCCTCCTCCTCAGTCTGAGGTCGTAACGGGCGCTCAACGCGCCCTTTTGTTCCGACATCAATTCGAGCGGCGAATATTTTTTCTCCGCGTTTGTCCGTTCAACAAGTTTCCACTGGCCTAATTTACATAAACACTCGGAATAATTGAAAAAACAGAAGGATAAAAATGATTTACGAATTAGATAATTAAAATTAGAATTGAAAAATTTCCAAAAAAATGATAAAAAATAAAATTATACGTCAATAAATCGAAAAGATACAAAAATATACATTTTTAGCGACACGAATGTAAAGTACGAAACCTGCTCTGCTTGTGGGTGCATGTACTTTGCATATAATATGTACATAACAATGCGCAAAACGGTATTTTTGACAAAAAAAAACTGGATTTATTGGCCATTTTAAACTACTTTTTGTGCAATATTTAGGCAAAAATAAAATTCGCCACCAACCCATTTCAACACCTCTCCCCACCTCAATAGCCGAATACTACCATACATGATCTTCGAGTGGAGGGGTTGACCGAGGGTTTCACACCCTCCCCAGAAAAATTTTCACCCCCCCCCGGAAAAATTTTTTCACCCTTCCCCCAGAATTAACGATTTCTTGAAAATTCCCGAAAATTTTCAGAAAATTTGTAGAAAAACATGCTTTTTTAAGCGTTTTTAGCTATACATTTGCTCGGAAGTGGCAAATTTTCGGCGCTTCGCGCCATTATACTCATGTTTTTACTATATTTTATTCAATTTGTTCCAACTTTTTTGATTTTTTTACGTTTTTATGCTGTAGAAAGATAAAGCATAGTCAGAAACGCCGAAAAACGATGTTTTTGACGCGTAGCTACAATTTTTGGAATCAAACAAAGGCACTTTACAATTTCTACCCCGGAATTCCCATGCTAGTGCATGTACGTGAATACCACCCTCTTAAAATTTTGGGCCATTACACGTATGTGAGTGGATAACCTATTACTAGTCAAAGGATACACACTAAGCAGGAAAGGAGGCCAATAGGCAAATCTTCGGCCAGTAATTCTACAGCGAAAATCTAAAAGATCCCAACTTCAATGGGGTGAGTTGGAAGACTGCCAATTCGGTAATCAACCACGTACCTTTGGGGGTATGGGGAGAGGGGGTTCGGACCCCCCAAATTAAGAAGAATCGGAAAAATAGGACTTTTTAGACGTTATTTTTTGCTATTTTTGGGCTTAGTCCCCCAAAAATTGGTGATGGTCCCCTCAGAATAGGACGGCCAGCTACAAGCCTGCTGGTAATAACCCCATCCCTCTAATATATTTAATGCAAGCGAATCGTAGTTTATAAGCCGAAGGGGCAAAAGGCCATTTACTCTTCGGGAAAAGTTAGCACATCAATATTTAGGTCGATAAAACGTATGAAAAATCCTTATGGTGTAAACCTTACACAAAAGTCATTGCGGTCAAAATTGTGACGGCACAAGATAAATTGCATTACACTACCGCATCATAAAATTTGATAATTCCATAATTTAAAAAATTTTCATAATTTACTCCACGCTATTGCATAAAAAATTTCACTGCGTTGTACGGTGAGCACTGAATGACTGCGGATTCGTTTAAGAGTTACACAGCGCTGTTATTAACAATCAATGCCGTAAGTGGCGGATCCAGGATATTCCTAAAGGGGGGGAGGCGGCACCCTGACTTGGGCGGAAAAATTAGCCGTTTTAACCCGAAAATCACTCAAAAATCACTTAATTTTGCGCACGAATTTTGGCAAATGGGGGAAGGCGACCGCCCCCCCCTAAATCCGCCCCTGAATGCCGTAACAGAGAAAATAAATAAAGAGGATATAAAGGGACATTTTTTTACGAAAAAAATTTAAAAATGACAAAACAAAAGGCGTACAGAAAACAAAATAAGAGCGAGGAATTCCTCAATCCTGACAATTGAGCTATTCTCGCGCTACGGTGACTTTTATGCAAATATTCGTTGCAAATTGACAAAAAATTGAATTTTTTATCTTGGCACTCAAAACAGATAAATGCATTATTTTTATTCCATCAGTATTAACGTTGTTTATCATACACGTAAGAGAAAAGATAGGGATCGGCCACCCAATGTGCCCAAAGTTGGTGGTCCCCCATTCCCATCCCACGCAGCCAGAAAAACTTTTGACCATCCCCGCCCGACTTGGAGAAAATTCGCTTTTTTGTACATTTCAATGTATGTTTTTGTCCGTTTCTAGGCAAAAAATGAAACTCATCTACCTCCCCCTCAGTATGGCCGCGAATCCATACACGTATCAGGGGGGATGGGGGATCCCCACCTAAAGTTGGACGTCCCTCCATTTCTCTAAAGCCAGAAAATTTTTGACCCCCCCATTTTTGGAAAAAAATTTATTTTTGGCCATTTTTGGCCGAAAATTGGGGGTCATTTACCCCCTTCCCCTACCCCTGCTGAAAATGGCCGGGCGGGACCCCAATTTTGTCCGTTAAATGTATGCGCGGATCCCTCCAAAATCTCAGCCGTTTCACGAATGCTGTTTACAAAACTTCGTATATACGTGCATACATATTTAAGAATCAACATTACAAACACGTTAATCTACTGATTTCTTTTGTGTGTATCTAATTCTACTAACTTTAAAATTATTTGATTAGATTTAAACTCAGAAATTAACAAAACAACATCAAATGCCGATATAAAAATATTTACACCACCACTGTGGCATTCATTAACTATGCGTAAATTATGTATGTGTGTAAATGTAGTTACTCATTTATAAATTTGTTTACATTATATGAAAATTTGTTAATTTATTATTTTTATTTATTTATTCATTTATTTATCATATTTTAATTTACAAATCAATTATTCGTCTTGTACACGCATACATTACTGCCGTTGCCTCGCCTCTTCGATCGAACGACCGATTCGATATTTTCGATCAGATCGGCGCCCAGCAAATCGGCGTCGAGATTGAGCTTTGGTAAAAAGTTGTCCAATCGGAAGCGAGCTAAGGGCGACGCCGCCCGATCCGATTGGTCGGTGGGCGTGTCCTCGGCTTCCGATTGGTCCGTTTCGAGTTTCACGCGCTTTTCCAACGTCAACTCGGTCCAATCGACGCGCGATCCATCCAATGCGACTAAAACAACACGAAACTATTCAAAAGTAATCGATAGGACAAGATTTGAAAAGAATAAAAAGGATGACAATGAAGAACGAAAAATAAGGAATGGAATAATAAATAAATAGATGATTAAATGAATAAATAAATAAATAAATAAATAAATGCATACAAGAAAGAAAATAAAAAAGGTGAAAGAAGCACGCTGGAGAACAAAAATCGGAAAAAACACTTTCTATTTTCTACATAAATCCAATTCCATATTTGTTTCCGGATTTTTATTTTTAATCATGTACAGTTGTCGCCATGAAAGATGACGCGCTATCACCCTCAGAATTATAATAGATGGTGCGTCGCGAGCGCCGCGTTCCGTCCATCATGCGCTATTATCTCTTTTTTATCATTATACGCCATTAATCTGTATCATCCCGTTAATCTGGCGATGCGGACGGCGCAATTTAGCTATTAATAGCGCCAACAAGAAGGAAGCGCGCACGTGAATGCTGGAAGCGAGCACGTGAATGTCGTTCTCTATTTAGGCGAGCCATGATTAAAATCAGTATTTTTCAAGCCGGCGACGGACGATGAAGAATTTTGCAGAAAGGTACGCAATACAGAGCGATGTACGCAGCACTGATTGAGGAGTTTTTAAACATTTAGAATTGATTTATTAAAAAAACCACAAAAAATGCTATTGATGTTTTTCAGATGACTTAATATATAAATAATAATTAATAGACAGTGCTCGGCTTGCAAAAATATTGATTTTAATGTTGGCTCGCCTAAATATAGAACGACATTCACGTACGCGCTTCCAGCATTCACGTCTCTCCTTCTTGTTGGCGCTATTAATAGCTAAATTGCGCCGTCCGCATCGCCAGATTAACGGGATGATACAGATTAATGGCGTATAATAATAAAAATAGATAATAGCGCATGATGGACGAAACGCGGCGCTCGCAACGTCACCATCTATTATAATTCTGAGGGTGATAGTGCGTCATCTTTCATGGCGACCACTGTAGTATAGATTAGAATCTTTGTATCAGACCGACTCAATTCCTCGACGCGCACCCAATTTTAGGCGTAGTTGAGCCTGCTCCAAAGCCAAAAGTATGTTTTTTGTATCAAAAAATTGGTTACTCTGGCAGAGTAAAAAATATATTTAAACATTGATATTTGTTTCCAATTGATATATTAATTTGTAAATTCTTTTTAATTTTTCGTAATATTCATTTTTACTTTTATAGTTTTTCGTAATATTTAGTTAAAACTACTATCAAGTTTCTACTCTGCAAATTTATCATGACAATGTAGGCTCGTTTTATCGTCTTAAGACTTTTTGAATATGAAATATAAGCGATCCAATTTAATCTTTGTAAGCGAATCAGTTCACTCGCGATTTTTTTACATTAGACTTAGGCCGGAAGGCACCTGCGAAAATTAATTCAATAATTTTTTAATTACATAATTATTCATTTAGTTATTGAAATCGCCAAACTATTTCCCCATCTGTTAAAAAAATTCGATTATTTAATATCGAAACCCAACTGTTTAAATTTTATCATCCTATAAAACCAACGATTGAAACATATTTATAACATATCCGCTGAATTTACTCAGCCTGTCGAGTTGATGCATTTTGTTTAATGTAGAACACATCGTTTTTGCCTCGATCAATAATGGATTGCGACTATCCGGCGTATCATTAAATTATAATTAAACAAATCTCATTAAATCTGCATAAATGTCATACATACTACTGGGGGAGGCGGGAGCACACCTGGGCGTGGAGAAAGTTTCATCGGGGGGAAGGCATGCACCCCTCCCGGAAAAACCAAAATACCTTCCCCCCAGAAACCAAAAGACCGCCCAGGAGATTCAATTTTAAAAATTTTTTCGTTTTTTTTTCGCAATTTTTTGATGCCAATGGATAGTGCTCGATAAGAAACGTTGAAAAATGGTGTTTTTCGCCATACTACCTTTTTGAGGCTTTGTTTTGACCTTTAAAAATCTTGCACCCCCAGAATTTCGGTGCCGCCCACCTGATGAGTGGGGGTATGAAATGAGATTTTCAGCTTCCCCCATGGTTTTTTTGTATTCGGCAAAGATTTCTACCGCTGTACAACGACTTTTCGAAACCGTCTTTGTACCTGTACAAAAAATGTTTGGAAAGACGAAAACTGTAAAAAGGTGCAAAATTCCCAAAAATTTTCAGCGCTTCGCGCCGAAATGAGTAGTTGTTCGTCCCATATATCTTTAAAATGACAGGATTTGCATTTAGAATAGAAAAATAATATTTCGCGCTTCGCGCCGTTTTGAGACAATTTTTGTAATTTTGGCGCCAGAAACCCAGAAATTAGCTGAAATACACTACCATAGGTCGAAAAACTCTGTTTTACCACACTAAAATCGCTACTGTACAATACCATATTACACAACTATTTGAATGTGTAAAATGTAAAAAGACTTTTAGGGAACATCTTTGTACATGTACAAACGGACCTTGAACAAAAAAACACTGACCCCCAAAAAAATTCGGATTTTCCAAAAAATTGTCGAACACGTGTCAATTTAAGCGTTTTCGTATGTGCTTTCTTACTAGCTCTTTTTGAACGAAAATCGGGCATTTACAACCCCTAAATATATGGCCCACTCACTAACCTTTCCTAAAATTTTGAACCATTACTATCTAGAAGGCTCACCGCAAACGTACAGCATGGGTATTCTGGAGTTGGTTTGGCGTAAAAAATTTTAATCAGTGCACTTTTGAGCTGAAAAAGGACAGGAACGCGTCAAGAACACTGTTTTTGACGTTTCGAACAATGATCGTTCTTTCTAAAACATTAAAACATTTTGAAAAATTCGAAAAATCGAGTAAATTGGACAAAAGATAGTCAAAAAAATGAGTAAAGGGCGAAAACTTGACACTTTTGAGCCAAAAGAGAGCTAAAAACGCGCTTAAGAAACACATTTCTTACCGTTTAAACGTAAAACCAACAATTCTGGTTGAGAGGGGCAGCCATTACGGCAAGGGGTTCAGTAGCCATTGTGGGGGAGGTCAAAGCCCCCCCAAACTCCCAGCCCCAAGAATACGTATGAGGCCCACCCTGATCGCGCGATTCGTTCGCGTCCGTTTCCGTCGCCTCTTCGTCGCTGATCGGCTCCAAAAGTTGCTCCGCCGTCGCGTCGCCGCCGACGCGCGACGTCGCGTCGTCCGCCAACGCCGGCGACGACGCTTTGCCGTCAGCCGCAGCCGCAATGCCGTCGTTGATGACGTCATCGACGGCGTTCGATTTCCGGCGGTCGCGTTTGCTCGCCGACAACGGCGACGCGACGCGATTTTCGTCGCGCGACTTGACGGGCGATTTTTCGGTCGCGGCCGAATCCGATTCGACGACGCGTTTTTTGGACGATTTTTTCGTCGATTCGTCTTTAGACGACGACTTTCTCTCTGACTTTACCCGATGCGTCGACGATTCCTTCTTATCCGACTTTACACTCTTTTTCTTGTCGTGTTTTTTCTTCGAATTTTTCGACTCGGCCTCCTTTTCCGGCCTGATTTTTTCGACCTGGGTCTCTTTTTGGGGACTTCTCTCCGGTTTTTGATGTTTTTCGGTGGATTTCGGCTCATTTTTCGCGTCGTCATTCAATTTTTTCCTCTTCAAAGGCGGCGGCGCGTTCAAAGGAGATTTTCGGACGGGCGAAGGCGATCCTCCAAGCGAACAAATTGAACAAAAGTCGGTGAAATTGTAAAAAATAATTTTTTTATACATTTTCCTATTTATTATTTCTACTTTATGCTCTATTTTTTCATGAAAAAAATAAGAAGGCCTTTACAGCTTTTATGGCCCTAACATGATCGAAAGGGTCCCCAAAAAATCCCCCACCTCCAGAAATCCCCCCACCTCGAGAAATCCCCCTACCTTAAGAAATCCCCCCTAAAATTCGCTAGTTCCCGAAAGTACATGAAAATTTGTTTAAAAGGTATTTTTATGCGTTTGAGCCATCTGTTTGCTCTAGAACGTCAAATTTTCGGGGCTTCGCGCACTCACTCATGTTTTTACTATATTTTCTTAAATTTATTAAAATTTGAATTTCTTTCAGCTTTTTTTCACGTTTTTATAATCAAGAAAGATAAAGCATCGTCGAAAGCGCAAAAAGACGATTTTATTGACGCGTATCTACCATTTTTCAGCCCAAAAAATATTTCTTAAAATTTCAGCCCCCCCCCCGCAGAATTGCCATGCTGTGCTCGTCTAGCCCTTTCTATCGGCTGTTCGTTGGTTAGCGTTTTTGACCTTTTTTGGTTGATTTTGGTTCTTTTATTCTTGGGTTTGTTGTGCGTTTAGTTTTTTCATTTTTAATTCGCTTCTGGTTTTTTAAACCATTTTTTTCTTAATTTGAAGTGGGCTTATTTTTTAGTAAAAAATATTACCAAAAAAACACAAAACCAACGGAGGTCCCTAAAATATCACCATATATGTACAAAATATGCAAGCGGAATTAACGGTCAATATAAAATAGAACAATCTGTGAGCGTACAAGATATTTGGAAGTGTCTGAGGTCATAAACGTACATTTTTGGCAAAATTTTGCATTTTTCGATAATTTTAGGTGCCCTTTTGCTATTTTTGGCAAAAAATTAGGGGTCACTCATCCCTCCCCTAAAAAAGCCGGTGTCGCACCGTAGAGCTTGCGAGATTTTACCTTATTTAGTCTAATCAATGAATTTCAGCCAGGTTTTGTTAATTTGTAATTTTTTGAACCTATTTTCATTTTTGTATTTACATATTTATTTTTGACTGATAATTATTAGATTAATTTTTAATTAATTAAGTTTAATTATCAAATTGTAAGAAATAATTATGATAAGTTTTAATTAATTTTTATTAACCCTTTAGATTTCAAAAATGGTGTTTTTTCGCCAAACTGCCATTTTTAAGGCCATTTTTTTACCTTTGAAAAAATCTTGCACCCCCAGCACTTTGGTGGCGCCCAACCATGCTTACAAGGCGTTGAAAGCCGATTAAAGCGATTAAAATTTTCTCTGAACCGAAAGCAAAAGAAAAGCTAAAAGGCCCAGAAATTGAGTTTAGGCTGAGGCTGTAGAAAAAAGCCGAGAAATGTAAGTGTAAAATTTATCAGCAACTTTTGGCAGCTATGAGATTTGCCGACAGAAGGCTCTGAAACATACGTGTAACGGCTCGAAATTTGGGAGGGTTCCCGGCCATTTTCAGGGGGAGGGGCAAACGACCTCCAATTTTCTGTCAAAAATAGCCAAAAACGCCTAAAAACAGCCAAAAATTCGATTTTTTCCAAAAATCGGGGGAGGGGGTCAAAAATTTTCTGGCTTTAGGGAAATGGAGGGGGAGCGTCCGGCTTGTAATAAGGGGGAATCCCCATCCCCCTGTTACGTGTATGTTCTGAAATTTAGGCACCTCGCGCTAAACGCTAGGGGGCCAAAATTTTGTAATATGCAAAATTTTGGTCCGAAAATTGTATGAAATTTTACGAGTCAAAAAGAGCTGGGCCGACCTGCAAATACCGTGTGCTGCACCCTATACAATCGCTCTTTAATTTTAGAATTGAAAGTTCTTTTACATAAAAATTAAAATAATTAGAACAAAACAAAAACTTGAATATTGTAAAAATTGATTAAAAAACAATAAAATCAAATCAAGTCAAATAATACAAACAAAATAATTAGATGAAAAAACCTTCTATAATATCCCAGAATCGGTAAAGTCTAATTAGCACGAGGTTAGTACGAGTTTTATACTCATCTAATAGGTTTATCATATATATAGGAATGGCACCATACATGTACAGCATGGGAATTCTGGGGGTCGGCCTAAAAAACTTTTAAAGTGCTTTTCGGGCTAACAAAGATGGATACACGTCAAAAACACTGTTTTTCGAGATTTCAGACAATGCTTCTAGAACATGAAAGCATTTAAAAAATTTTGATAAAATTTCAAAAAAATCTAGTAAATTGAGTCAAAAACCGAAATTTTGAGACTTTAAAGCTAAAAAATGATCTAAAAAACGCGTAAAAAGGCACTTTTTTTATATTTTTTTCCGAAAAATCAACAATGCTTGGGGGTTGCAGCCATTTTGCGGGGGGCAGTTGCCATTCTTGGGAGGATCAAACCCTCTTCTACCCCACCCCTCGAAAAGAACACGTATGATTAGCACCTCTTCGATCGACGGTCCTCCTCTCGGCCCTAAGCGGGCTTTTCGCAGTCGTCGCTTTGCTATTCGACGCCGCGTCGCGTCGATTCGACGATACGCGACGCGTTAAATGTTGAACGCGACGATTCGTCGCCAGCGGCAACGCGTTGCTCGACGTTAACGGCCTGCGCCTAATAAATTTGGCATTTTTTTATTACAAAATTGAGCCAGTCAAATTTAGGCTTCGAAACGAGTATACGTTAGATTCAGTTGTAGAGCCAGTGGCGGATCCAGGATTTTCCTAAGGGGGGGGCGGTACCCCTAAGGGGGGGGCGGAACCTTGAGTTGGGCGGAGAAATTAGCCGTTTTAACCCGAAAATCGCTAAAAATCGCTCAAAAATCCTAAATTTTGCACACTATTTTGAGCCAATGGGAGGGGCGGCCGCCCCCTCTAAATCCGCGCCTGTGTAGAGCGTATGATTGTTTGAAAGTAGCATCTTTTCAAAACTTTCAAAAGTTATTATAATTTCAGGCTCGTTTAAACTTTCGGTAAAGTAGTTTTGAAAAGAATATTAAGGATCATTCGAAGTTCCTAGGTTTTACTAAGGTTTCTCGAAGTTTTAAATTTAACTTAAATTATATTAAATTAAGTTGAATTAAATCAATTTAAACTCAAATGTATTTGGATAAAATTAAATTCAAATTAAAGCTATGAAAATACAGTAACCCTCTTCAAAAGCCAAAAACCATGATGCATATCAACGAGTTATACAAAAAACATTATGAGACTCAGAAATGACAATATATGTATATTGCATACATGTAATAGTGGTGAGGGGAATTCCTCAAACCCAAAGTGGACCGACCCCCTTCCCTGAATTCAGAAAATTTTGACCCCACCATTTCGACGAAAAAAAGCGTCTTAAGCCATTTTAGATGCTTCTTATGATTTTTTAGCCCAAAATTGAAGATTATTGACCCCATCCCTTGAATGTTCGGCTACCTTCTCTAAACATTTTGAGCCGTTACATGTCTGCATAGGAGCAACCCCCACCCCAATTCGATCGTCCCATTCCTAAAACTAAGAGATTCTCGCCCACCGGCCCCCTTTCCCGACTTGCACTTGTCAAATTTAGAAGTTTTTCTACCATTTTTGACCAAAACCAGGATTTCGTCAAATTTAGAGGTTTTTCCGCCATTTTTCACCAAAAATGAGTCATTTACACTTCCCCATACGGCCAAATACGTACCTATCTCCCAAAATGTGTAACCTTTAAATGTATGCGTATGTATGTATATACCCTAAATATCATGTATATAATAAAGTTTCCACTTAAAGCTATTGCCATCTGCTTCATATAAAACCAGCTTTTTTAAAAAGTCAAATTTTACAGCTTTTCTACATTTTCTAATAGGTAATGCGAATATGTACATAATTTCCAGTATTACTACATATCCATCCCTTTATTAGCCTCTTCCACTCAAAAATTGTAGGATCCATAAAATTTTAAAACAATACAGGTTTAGAAAATCAGAAAACTCCAACACAAGAACTCAGCAATATGGAATCTAGCGATTTCGGGAGCTAAATTCAGTAAGAAAAAGATCTAAAAACATCTCAAACCTAAAATCGAAACTAAATCTTAATTTGCATTTTTATAAGATTAAAAAATGAGAAAATCTTGCTCCAAAAAACCGTAAAATAACAAGCACATAATGTCAAAGCTTGAAATTTTGGGAGGACACTCGACTATATTGTGAGAAGTGTAAACTAGCCTCCACTTTTGGCCACAACCGGCAAAAAAGCACTAAAAATGGACTAAAAACAAAATTTTTTCCAAAAATAGGGAGCAATGAAATTTCAGCCATTGGGGGACGATCGACTTAGGATGAGAAATAGCACACACCCTTTTCATACATGACAGCAATGCAACAGAATAAAGATTTTAAAAGTCTGAACAACTAAAAAATTAACAAAAGAAAAGTCTGTTAAAAAAGGAATGCGGGGCAAGCTTGTCACACAGAAGAATACATCTGACTTAGTCGAATGATACCACTACAAGTAACAGGCAGTTTTTTGGGGGTATTCCCGACCATCTTGAAATTTCGGTTGGCGTGCCCGGCCATTTCGAGAGACGGTTTAGATGACCACTAATTTTTGACCCTGTAAATAGCAAAAAAGCACCTAAAAGCGGCCAAAAAACCACGTTCCCGCTAAAAATAGGGGCTGGTCAAACATTTTCTGACTTTAGGAGGGATCGTTGGCCGACCCAATTTTGAGTGGAATATCCCCTTAACACCCCCCGCGCTAAGCCCCAACTATCATACATAAGCTTCCCAGCCACACTTGGTCGTTCCTCCATCCCCCATTGTAAAATTTTTCACCCCAATTTTTGACGAAATTTTTTCGACTATTTTCAGGTGTTTTTTGCCATTTTTGTCCAAAAATTGAAGGCTATTCATTCCCCACCCCTTATAAAACTGGTTGGGGACCCCAATCAATATTTCGAGCCTTTACAAGTCTAAATGATACGGTACGTCGTCTCTTAACTTTAAATCTTGGAACACGCCAACAACGGCCGAAATGACTCACTCAAGCTACTTATTAAGCAAGCTCGCGAAGTGTAAACAAATTTGCCATCAGTGTAAAGAGTAAACAAATTAGCGATCGCTTTAATGCACAAACGGAAATAAGAATCAGTGTAAAATGTAAAATAAATTTCCAATCGGTGTGAGTATAGACAAATTAGCAATCGTTGTAAAGCGCAAACAAAAACTGGCGATTAGTGTAAAGTTTAAACAAGTTTGCCATCGGTATAAAGTGTAAACAAATTTGCAAATATTGTAAAGTGTAAACAAATCCGCTTTGGGTGTAAAGGGTAACGAGTCCGCCACCAACCTGTGTACAATAGCCAGTCTGCTGATGGTGTTGATTCTTCTTCTATCGTTAGGTTGATACTTCGCAGAGCCAGAAAATTTTGGCAATGGCCCGGGCCGCTGCGAGGGCGACGCGACGCCGCGTGGCGACGGCTTCGCGTCGCCCAACGAAGTCCATTTATAAGACGAAACGCGATTAGAATGCAGGGCTGTTAGGAGAAACAAATCGAAAAATTGATCGATTTTGAGCAAAAAATGCCCAAATTCAGCTTTTCTATTTAAATTAAGGAAGGTCTGTCTAGATTGGCCTGATTAACATTTAAATTTACTTAATATAAATTCAATTCAGATATAGCTTGATAAAAGATTGGCTAATTTTTCTCTAAGCAGTGAGCCATTTTTAGCCAAAAAATGTGTAAAGCTCGAAAAACCCAAAAGAAAGCGTACGAGAGCAGGATTAGCCCTAAGGTCGGTACCTCATTAAATTTAGTTTAAGTAAATTCGGAATACAAGTTTTTACTACAATTAAAAACTTTTTGAACGCAAAAAAGTTCTTTGGTAGAAAACGTTTTAGCAAAAACTTGCGTTTTGTAGACCATTTTTCTGAAAAAAAATGTGTATTATACGGAAGAAAAATCACTAACGATGCTAGAAGCTGCGTTGAGAGATAAAATCCGATCGAAACTAAATTTTGACTGACTCTTCAGCCAATATTTTAAAATGAGTGATACTTATGGGTAAAATATCAGAAATCTAAAACAGTAGATTGAACATTCACGATTTTTTGCTGTTTAAATGATCCAAATGGTAAAAATCGCCAACGAAACGTTTTTTCACGGTAATATCGAACTTTTGAAGCATTTTTAGTCCATTTTGACTGCATTATATCAC
The DNA here is from genome assembly GCA_036768485.1 of Mermis nigrescens. Classification (NCBI taxonomy): domain Eukaryota; kingdom Metazoa; phylum Nematoda; class Enoplea; order Mermithida; family Mermithidae; genus Mermis; species Mermis nigrescens. Next base: position 613,862 of record JAVLUZ010000163.1, on the reverse strand, counting down.
TTTCAACACTAAAAATAAGGAAAGTGATCGATTTTGGGCGCGTTCTTGAGTAAAAAGTTCTTAAAAGTACCACGCGCCGGAAAAATATTGGAATTTTTACCCCTTTTGACCTCATAAATGACGCCAAAAACATTCCATCAGCTTAAAATCGCCGGATAGTACCTATCTGACTGATCCGTCGCAGAAGTAGTATCCCCCTCCCTGTGTGCATATATGGACCATACATTAGACTGGGGGATGGGGTCCTCCCAGGAAGGTTTACACACCCTCCCCGAATTTATGATTTTTCGACAAATTCGTTAAAAAATGCCGGGGGGGGGGGGGGGGGGGAAGTCTTTTTTTAGCCTTCTTATATTTTGATATTAACAAGACGTAGTTCAGAGAACAACAAATGCGCAAAAGACAAGAAAATTTGGCTTTCAATAAAAATAAGATTATGTCCTTGCAAAGGAAAGACAAACAAAGCAGAGAATAAAAAACTAGTACACAATCATTTTAGCACTACAGATGCTGAACAAGTATGCTTTAATTCAACGAACAAATAGTTAAAGTAACCACTCATACGAAGTGCTGAATTATTTTAGCTGATTCAAGCTACTCATAGAACTGTATAACAATAAATAATAACGACTCGGCGCGAAAAATTTCGACGTTTTATTCATTTCACCGGAAAAATCAACAAAATTTCTGAAAAATTTCGGGCGAAGGGAGCATGACCACACTTGGGCGTGGGGGGGTTTGTGGGGTTATGCCCCCCGCGAGAAACCAAAATACCCCCCAAAAATCAAAATACCCCCCCAGAATTCAATTTTTAATAATTTTTTTTTCTCGTTTTTTTCGTAATTTTTTTATGCCAATAGATAGTGCTCAATGAGAAACGTCGATAAATGGTGTTTTGTTCGCCATACCGCCACTTTTAAGGCCATTTTTTGACCTTTGAAAAATCTTGCACCCCCAGAATTTCCTACGCCCTTGAGATGAACCACGAGAACAAACGATGAAGCAGAAAGGGTATGGCTCCATTATTGCATATCTTTCGCCCTTCGAACAGTCTAAACATGGTAAAATGCATAGGTGGGCAGCACCAAAATTCTGGGGGGATGCAAGATTTTTAAAAGGTCGAAGAATGGTCTTTAATGTAGTGGTATGGCAAAAAAACTACAATTTTTTAACAATTCTCATCGAGCACTATCCATTGGCATCAAAAAATTGCGAAAAAACAAAAAAGTTAAAAAAATAGAATTCTGGGTATTTTGGTTTTTTGATCTCTGAGGGGGGGGGGTGAGTGGCGCATCCCCCATGCGTGTGGTGATATGCCAGGAGTTTCTGACGCTCCGTGCAGAATCATTTATTTTCTGAATCGTTCTTGGCGCAATGAACGAGCATCGAGAATAGAAAGTTAAACTATGTTTCAACAGGTTCGTGTTTGGCTATAATAATGAGAAATAATTTGAGCGGTGATTTTATAGGACGTAATGTTCGAATATAATTGGAGTCAAATTTAATTTTGTTTCTAACTTTTTTACTCTCCACCAATATGTAGAGCTCGATGGGAAATGCAAAAAACCCATGATTCTCGTCAATTTAAAAAATTATAGTTTGCTCAAAAGTAAAAATTTTAGGCATTTCGCACCATATACTCATGTTCGGACATTTTTCAAATTTGCTTGCATTTTTTGATTTTATTCGAAATTTCGTTATGCGTTAGAAAGATAGAGCATCGTTAGAAACGCCGAAAAACGATGTTTCTGACGCGTACCTACCACACGTGGGCGTGGGCAGTTTGGGGGTATGCACCCCGGAAGGCCGAATACCCAAACCATAGGTGGGCTGGGCAGCACCAAAGCTCAGGGGGGCGCAAGATTTTTCTAGGGTCAAAAAATGGCCTTTAAAATGGTGGTATGCACACATGGGCGTGGGGGGGGGGTATGCACCCCCAGAAGTTGGAACACCCCCCCCCCAAAATTCAAATTTTGAATTTTTTTTTGCTTTTTTAGCGATTTTTTGATGCCATTGGATAGTGCTTGATGAGAAGCGTCGAAAAATGGTGTTTTTTTCGCCATACGACCACTTTTAATACCATTTTTGACCTTTGAAAATTTTTTCACCCCCTTAAGAATTTCGGTGCTGCTCACTTATGGTGGTATGGCGAAAAAAACACCATTTCTCATTGTTTCTCAGCGAGCACTATCTGATCTATTGGCATAAAAAATTGCGAAAAAAACCAAAAAAAACTTTAAAAATTGAATTCTGAGGGGGTATTTCGGTTTTCTCGGGGAGGGGGGGGGTGCATACCCCACGCCTAGGTGTGGTAGTGGTATGCACCCCACGAAAGGCCGAATACCCCAGAACGAGAAGTCAATTTTTGAAATGTTTTGTTTTTTTCGCACTTTTTTTGATGCCATTGGATAGTGCTCGATGAGAAAGTTGAAAAGTGGTTTTTTTCCGCCAAAACATCACACTTGGGCGTTGGGGGAAATGCAATACCCCCTTAGATATTGAAATACCGCTTGCACCCCCAGAATTTCGGTGCTGCTCATCCCAAAATTCCCAAGCTGTCCATGTCTGGCCGTAAAGAGTATGAAACGGCATCCAATCCGCAGCATTTTACTTCAGAACAAATTTACACTACGAAATAATGTAAAAATCATCATTTTAAAACTGCGATTGCGTCGTCAATTCTTGGACAAAATTCGAGCCTTCGTGCGCTTTGTGCATCAAAAGCGCACGAAGGCTCAATTTTTGTCAAGAATTGACGACGCAATCGCAGTTTTAAAATGATGATTTTTACATTATTTCGTAGTGTAAATTTGTTCTGAAATAAAATGCTGCCGAGATTGAATGCCGTTTCATACTCTTTGCAGCCGAACATGAACCTTTGAAATTTTGGGATGACAGCACCGAAATTCTGGGGGTGCAAGCGTATTTTTAATATCTGTAAAAATTGTGTGCATTTCCCCCAACGCCCAAGTGTGATGTTTTGGCGAACTTTCCCAAAAAAAAAAAAAAAAAAAAAAAAAAAAGAAAGAAAAAAAAAAAAAAAAAAAAAAAAAAAAAAAAAAAAAAAAAAAAAAAAAAAAAAAAAAAAAAAAAAAAAAAAAAAAAAAAAAAAAAAAAAAAAAAAAAAAAAAAAAAAAAAAAAAAAAAAAAAAAAAAAAAAAAAA
>JAVLUZ010000163.1:452634-610598 GCA_036768485.1 Mermis nigrescens | reverse complement strand
CACGTCGGTCGTGCGTGGGCGGAAATAGGACCGACGTGTTAAAGATATAACCCTAACAAGCTCTAGAAGCTTATTAAAGTGTAAACAAACATTCAGGGTGAGTAGCGTAATTAACAAACAGAGAAATCAAAAATTAATTGAATTTTAAATTTAAAAATTTTAAAAATTAAAAATTAATCAAATCTAAACAAAACGACAAAAACGAATTTTGAAATAAACGATTACGTAAACAGAATAATTATTCATATAAAACAAGCAAAAAGGATAAAAATTATAATAAATTGAAATAATAAAAATATCATTAAATAACGGTCAAAATCTGATTTTAAAAAGCGTAAAAGTAAAAAACTCGTAATCATTCCTTTATTAGCCGACATCAATTTTTCATTGATGATCCTAAACAAATGAGAAATGGAGTCAAAGTATCGATTCGGGCCAATTTTTAACAAATTTACGTCCTATTGATAAATTTTTACCAATGCATAGATTTATTTGTTAATTTACTATATTTCTCAACAAAATTGTATTTAATCAATTACGTAATGAAGGTGTGCGAATAATACTGTGCATATGCACTACAAGCGTCAATTTTTCGTATTTATGTAGTTATTTCCAAAAGTTTTGCACGGGGCACTATAATTTATCAAAACGCCTTAAAACATTTTAAAAAGTATAAATTAAAAGAAATTGAATCGTAAATCAAAGAGCAATCGTTCAATAATTTAAACCTCGATTTCTCAATCCACCAACGTGCGAAACTCTTCCGTGACTGTTTTTTTCCGGCGATGAGCTCTTTTGCCTGTTAGATCGTCGAGATATTACGACCTTCGAGCGAATGCGCGAATTTTCGTCCTGTGTTTAAAGCAGACAATACTGAGTGTAAAGTAGCCAAAAGCTGAGTGCAGAGTAGCAATATTTAGTGTAAAGCGCACGATAGTGAGTGTAAAGTGACCGATAGAGAGCTTCATGCAATCAAAGGTGACTTTAAAATAGCAAATGAGAGAAAAATGGGCAATAGTCAGTGTTAAGTGTAAATTGCAAAGGTAAAGCAAATGAATTTTAAGGTACCATACGCATAATTTTAAGATTGCGCGCGAGTGCTTAGTAAATTGGCTAATTTTCAATCGAACTATTTACAACGCACAAATCAAGTGTAAGTTTAATAAGCTGAAATTTCGGTCGAGTTGTTTACAGCATGCCTATCAGTTTAAAGTAAATCAGCTGAAATTATAGACGAATGACCGCGAAAGATATATAGGTGCTTGAGTGTGAAGTATACATAATGCTAGTTTCCACGAAATGAATGCAAGTCAAGCGGCACCAAGCGAGTTAAAAGTGCAGAAAGCATTCCGAGCGAAATCAACTTTTACACCATGTCAGTTGAGAGTTAAAATGAACGAAAATTGTTTTAAAAATATCAACAGCGCGCACATGTGCGTAAAGCGAGCGGCCCGATATTTTAAATCAAATATATACGTAGGCATCGCATACATATCCTTAGGGAGTTGCGTTTCAACACCCAGAATGGCAACTGAACCTCCTAAAATGGCCGCAACCACCCCGGAATTCCTTATTTTTGTAAAAATTTTAAAAAGTGTACCTTTTTAAGCATTTTTAGCTCATCTTTGGCTCAAATCTCAAAATTTTTCAGCGCTTCGCGCCAAATATAGTGCTGGCCTCTAAAAAAACCAGTGGATTTGGAAAGAAAAAAACACCCCTTTTCTCAGTAAGCGAGAGATGGCCAATGATATTACACTATTGAAAGAACTATGCCACGTAGATCACAATCATAGGTGGGCGGCCCCAAAATTCTGGGGTGTAAGATTTTTCAAGGTCAAAAAAATTGCCTTAAAAATGGTGGTATAGCGAAAAAACACCATTTTTCAACGTTTCTCATCGAGCACTATCCATTGACATCAAAACATTGCGAAGGAAAAAACAAAAAAAATTCGAAAATTGAATTCTGGGGGGTATTTTAGTTTCTGGGGGTTGCATACCCCTCAACCCCTCCGCGCTCAAGTATGATCACACCTGAGGCCTGATCTCTTTTCGGATCATTTAGAAACATGAGATACATAAGTTGTGTGAAACTGACAATACAAGCAAGCGTAAACTAAAAATGTCCTATGTAAGGCCTCGCCACGCGCAGGAATTAATGCATTTAATATTACTTGTAGGTAGGAAGCTTGAGCATTTCAAAAAAAATGAGGCGATTTTCTACCGAATGTCTGAATGCGTTATCAGCATGTTCAACTCTTGTTTACTGCAAATTTTCCAATACGCATTAAATCGGGAGGTTCGTACTGTGACTGAAAATGAGACGGTTATCACTGTAACTTACTGAGGCTGAAATTAATAAGCGTTTATTTCTAGGTTTACTATAGCTGGAATTCAGACATTTATTACTGCAGGTCACTGTTACCGAAAATGAGAAGTTTGTTACCCTAGCTTACTGTAATTAATTGAAAATAAGACTTTGTTCACTTTAATTTATTGTAATTAAAAATAAGACGTTTATTACAGTAGGCTTATATACAGTAACTGGAAAGAGTTCGCCCTCACGCTATCGCTGTTGATCGGCGAATTGCGAACAGTTCGCGTCGTGCTCGCTTTGTCGTAGCGACCCTCTTTCATCGGAATGATCGAAAATTCTTCGTCCACTTGCATCCAATGCATGGCGTTACGAACATTTTTGAATCGATCCGTAGGCGAATCGACGTTCGACGACATGGCGTAGCTTTTCGGCAAACTTCGCTCGGCCAATTCGGACTTTTCCCGTTCAGACGCGTCCGATTTTTTGCTAACGGTTTGAGGCGATGGGTTCGACTCCTCCGCGCTGCAATTGTTTTCAAATTTTCTATTTCAAAAATTTTCCAACATAGGGTTCGACTCCTCGCGCTGCAAATTATTTTCTGAATATTTTTTATCAAAAAAATTTTTTCCAACAAAGAGTTCGTCGACTCTTGCTTTTTGTATTTTCAGAAAACACTCTCTAGCGGTTTGAGATGACGGGTTCAACTCTTACTCGTTGCGATTACTTTTCAAAATTTTTTATTTTCAAAATGATTTTAACAAAGCGTTCGATTCTTGCTTCAGTATTTTTTCAAAAATATTCCTGAAAGTTTCACGCGGTAGGTTCGACTCTTCGTTGCTGCAATTATTTACAGCAGTTTTCATTTGCAAAATCTTTATAGCGAAGAAATTCGACTCTTGCTTTCTACAGGGTGTTTCAAAAAATAACGGTACCGCACTAATAAAGGTATACTGTAGCATATACATAAAATTAACAATTAAAACTTCGCAGGAGTGTAGTCTTATGTATGGATGCTTGTTTGGCATAATTTCTTAATGTTAGAAAAAATTCTCCTAAATCTATGGCTTTTCTTCTCAACTCACATAGTTCGAGTTTTGGCGCCGAATTTTTTTAGGATTTTTGCTTAAATAGTAAAATCTAACAGCTCGTATAAAAATGTTGACAAAATTCGTATACAAAATGCAGATTAGAATTACTGCTCACTTAAAAAGGCAAATTTCAGGGCCTGGAAGTGCCTGACTGCAAAAAATCAATGACTTCATCTATCAATTTGTCTATCGAACAAAATTGACTGACAGATCTAATAGAGGTCATTGTGAGTAACACTTACTGTAACGTTACCGCAAAATTTTTCAGTTGTATCGAATAAAATTCTGTTCGTTTGTTTTTAATGTTTGTTTCTCCAACCGCTGAAAATTACAGCAGTCTACGTGCAGTGGTTACTAAGTTATTAGCGGTCATCACTAATTTGGCAAAAATTTTAAAGTTTCCGCGCTAAAACTCGAAGCATACATGGCTTTAGGAAAAAAGCCCTGAATTCCGGGGATATCTTTCCCATATTATAAAATTTTACTAAACAAGCGACCAAACATTAGACCACACTCTTGCAAAGTTTCAACTATTAATTTTAAATGTACGCTACAGTATATCCATTTTAGTGCGGTACCGTTTTTTATTGAAACACCCTGTATATTTTTCATAAAATATTCTTAGCGGTTGAGGCGGTGGGTTCGATTCTTCCTCGCTGCAATTACTTTCAATTTTTTATAATTTCAAAATTTAATTTAACGTAGGGTATCGATTCTTGCTTCTTGTATTTTCTAGAAGATATTCCTAGCGGTTCAAAGCGACTGGATTCGATTCTTCTTAGAAAATATTTTTCTCAAATAGTCGATTCATGTTTTTTTGCAGTAATTTCAAAAATTATTCAGCGTAAGGGTTCGATTCGTTTAAAAAGCTAAGCGGTTTGGATTACTGCTTTCCGCAATAATAATCCCGATAAAATTAGAATGCAAACTTCGTTCTGGGTGACCAAAAACCGGAATATATGTTGATATAAAATTTGGTTTCAGAATTTTGTGTATTTTATGAAAATAATAGAACATTTTTTCGCAAGCTTGCTCTCTGTGTTGTTTTTAATATTTCGCTTCGAGGATGTCAACGCTAATGTCTCAGTCATTTAAGAGCTCAAAATATCGGTGAGGGTCCACAGCCATTTTTAGAGGGGGTGGGGTGAAAGACCCTCAATTTTCCTGCAAAGAAATAGTAAAAAAGCACTTTGAAATGGCCAAAAACACGCTATTTTCGCTAAAAGTCGGTAGGGTTCAGAAATGTTCTGATTGTAGCGGATAGGGAGAGGAAACAACTAAATTGGGTGGGTGGGGCATTATATCCCTATTACGTGCATGCTTATTCTTATCGACAAGAAGTCAAAATTGCAGGATTCTCAATCTTGATTCATCGCATTTAGGTACCATCGTTCTATTGACCTTTAAATGATGAAAATCTGAGAAAATCGAATCATTAAATGTTAAAAGAAAAAAAACTGGTTTGATCAAATTCAACTTTGAAGTTTTTAATTAAATTTTGTTGATTTAACAGCAATTACATAGGTTTCTCGTCTTTAGCCTCGTGATTCGAAATTCTGTCGCCTATTCGATGGGACAACGAACTTTTAGTTCGCCGATTGGCTGAAGCCAAATGAGGAGGATGTGAAAAAGTGCAAGCGTCGCCGTAGGAACAAACACCGCGCACTTTCCATTGCGCGCATAATTCGGACGGTTTCTTTATTTTCTAAAAAATCGTTTTATAATTAAAAATTTTTAAAACTTGATTTTAAAAGTTCATATAGTTTAACATTAGAATACGTTAAAAAATTCATCTAGACGTCGTCAGCTTGTTCAAAATACTTACTTCATCTGCATTTCGGCTAAAGAAACTTTTTTCCTACAATTCTGGTTTTTTTTTCGAAATCACACTGACTAGAAGTCCCTTGTGGGCCTAATTAAAAAATTATTTGTTCAGCAAGGAAAAAACAAGAAATTTTATAGTTATCATATACATATTTTATTACTTTTTAACATATTTTATTACTAACTTTATTACTACTGCATTAAAACGGCTAGGGATTATGTTTTCAAATTTTTAAATTCATGTGAAGGTTAATTTAACTAAAATTTGATTTGATAAAAAAACAAATTCGGGAAAATTCTAAAACCGGAACGCTGACTAATTCAAAACTTGTAATTCGTACCGTTTTCAATTATTAATTTCAGATTTTTTTAAATTATCAAATCTTTTAGAACGACTCCTGCAAAATAGAATGGTTATCTACGATAGTGAATGAGATAACTAACTAAATTCTCTTTTGGCAAACCCAGTCGTCTGAATACACTATTGCGCTTATTGCGCTCTGGACTCGGCGGTTGAATGGGATTATGTCGACTACGCTTGTTGACCTGATCCATAAATACCCTAAAATCTAACGTTTTAAAGAGGTCAGATACATACTTGTTCTTGGGATGGGAGGATTGACCAGGCCCCAAAATGGCTAATGTTCGCCATACATGATTAAGGCATTTCACCCATCTCCTGAAAAGTGTTCACCTAAGAAATCCCCCCAATACGCTGACACTTCCAAGAATTTCCTAAGAATTTGAGGAAAAGGTGTTGTTTTAAGTGTTTCCAGCCATCTGTTCGCTCCAAAATCTAACATTTCGGTGCTTCGCACCATTTACTCATTTCTAGACTATATTTTTCAATTTATTCGAGTTATTGAGATAATTTTTCAAAATTTTTTGTTTCTTCAGGTCTCTATCATACAAGCCTCAGCTCATCAAAATTTTAGGTCTAGGAAGATCCCGGCCGTATGCATGTCGAACAGCAGTGCATTATCCACATAGCAAATGGTCAAGAATATGTATTCTTTTCATACATGCACATAGGGGCGAGGAGGTATTACCCCCTGAAGAATCAGCTGGACAGGTATTGTCCAGCGATTTTGAGCTAATATAACGTTTTTTGCATCATTTTTGGTGTCAAAAACGGTAAAAACGTCAAAATTTTTCGGCGCTTCGCGCCAGATTAATACTTTCATACTTTCTACTCGAAAAGCGCCCGATATTGATCAATTTTTGCATTTGTCAGTGTTGAAAGTGATATAATACAGTCAAAATTGACTAAAAATGTCTTTAAAATGTGATATTACCGCGAAAGAACGTTTTATAGGCTATTTTGACCACTTTGATCGTTTAAACAGCAAAAAAATCGTGAACCTTAAATTTATCGTATTGGATTTTGAGATTTCAGCCCCCTCCCTGCCGACCCTGACCTTGTGCACCTATGATCACACCTGGGCAATGCCCCATATCGGCCCATCACCAGGACGGGCCGAACAAAAGGTTGGACGGGGCGAAGGGGTAACTGGACGGGGCTATGTTTTGTGCAGGAGGAGATTTTTGGAGATAAGGAAATGCTAGATATAGTATATCATGATCAGTTTGCAAAACATGCACAGGAACCATCTTATTACACTGTTCGACACCTTTTTCATGGATGGACCCACCTTTTTTCAGTGACTGACCCACTGATTAAGCTAAACGATCCAACCTTTTCAGGCACGGGCCCACCTCTTTTCAGGCACGGGCCCACCTTTATCAGGCACGGGCCCACCTTTTCTCAGGGACAGACCCACCTTTTTCAGGGTCTATGGACCCACCCACTCTTTTGGCTGGAAGTTGGACGGGGCGAGCCGTCTGCCATTGCCCAGGTATGCCTATGATTATTCTTAAATCGAATTCACCCACATTCTGGAGCCAAGATGCCATTTTAGATGCTTAAGTAGATAACAGTATGCATAACTAAATTATCTAATCAAAACCATACATGATCTATGGGAGTTTTGTGACCCCAAAATATTTTCAGCCCCGCAAAAATTTTTTCACCTCCCCCGGAATTAACGATTTTTTAAAACTTACCACGAATTCTCTGAAAATTTGTAGAAAAGATGCTTTTTTAAGCGTTTTTAGCTGTCTATTTGCTCAAAAGTGCCGAATTTTCGGCGCTTTGGCGCCATTATACTCTTGTTTTAACTATATTTTATTCAATTTGTTCCGACTTTTTTGATTTTTTTCTCACAATTTTTTATGTTTTATAGCATAGTCAGAAACGCTTAAAAACGATGTTTCCGATGCGTACCTACCAGTTTTGGACCCGAAAACGGCACTTTATAATTCCACCCCCCCCAGAATTCCTATGCTGTGCATATTGCAGGGTCAAAACTCAATATTCTTGTGACCGCCATTTACTTCGTTTCCTTACAGAAGTTCACAACCGCTCCTCTTCCGGCCAACCCTACCTGCCCACCCACCTATGATGTAAACTAATACTTTACACAATCGATTGAACAAAGTCGCTTTAATCATTTGAATGTGCGATGTAACAACAGGAAGAAGGTAACGAAATTTTTATTTCTTCGCTTTACAACACAACAAATACAGTAAGACGACATCGAATGTGTTCAAGCAAAAAAAACAGAGTAGCGATAGAAAGACTTGAATTTCAATTCAAGTGAGAAAGAAACAAACAAATTTCTACCCAAAAAAAATGAAATCAGTCAACACCCTAAAAATTTGGCCCACCCCAAAAGCTTCGATTTCGGCACGTACAGCGAGTCGCAACAAATATCACGAGTAAGCTAGAAAAACGAATAAACGAAGCGAAATAGAGACAGGAGCACTACAGTAGGCAGAGCGAAGCGATAAAATTATGCAGCACAACGAAGCGGTTTACACCGCCGATTGTTTACATTGATAAGCCGTCGCTAATTTTTGATAAATAAATAAAACAGCCACAGATCTGCTAAGCTGCTAAAACCGCCAAAACCAGCCACGAAGTTACATAAATGCATAAATTCTGTTTACACTCAATCGGAGAACAAATTTCGAGGCCCTTTCTTTACACTCGCACTTCTTTCCTTGCTTTAATCTTGCATTCACATCCTTTGTTTATTTTTCTTTACATTTACATTATTGTTCTTCGCATTGTTTACAGACTATTTGTTTACATTCTTTACATTCCACTTCACACTTTAGCACACATTGCTGAATTACATGTTAATTTACACTAATGCCAAGAGTATTATATACTGCAAACGAAATGCACAGCGAATATGAGCAACTACGCCTTGCTGCAGAAATCAAGTTAAAAGTTGTTAAGCAACTTTAAAACTTTAAAACAACTGAACAGTGTAAACCATAAATTAGGATTTAGAGTTCAAACTAAGTTTTAACTACGCTTACTTTAACCACCACCAGGCGTGTGAAAATTACACTAAAAGAACATTTAAGTGCGGGATGGGTTCAATCATATAGGTAACATGCATACATGTAACGGCTCGAAATTTGAGGGCCGGCCATTTCAGAGGGTCAAAAAACGAATAAAAACGGCCAAAAATCGATTTTTTCCAAAAATTGAGAGAAGAGTCAGAAATTTTTCGGCTTTGGGGGATGGGGGACGTCCGACTTTGGTTGAGGGAATCCCGTGTAACCCCCTGTTGCATGTATGGTAATATGGGGATTATTCACTTATAGTATGTCAATCCATCCCCATCCCCCTGAGCTAGAAATTTCAACGCCCCTAACCAGGGCCGTATTCAGGGTCGGGGGCGACCCCGGAAATAAGGGAAAAAAATTTTGAAACACGCGAGGGTCCCCCAAAGGAAAAAATGAAAAATTCTCGAATTAGGTCTAAAACACCACCAAAACAGGTTTTCATCGTACTTTTGAGCTAGTAAACCAGAATTTTTCGGCGCTTCGCGCCGGATTTATCATTTGTATACTTTTTGTCTTCTAACCCACCCAAAACCGCTCAAATTTGAGTTATACATGCAGTACATGTCAAATTTTTTGGCGCTTCGCGCCAAATTATTCATTTTTTGTATAGTTTTCTTTGTAAACGACAAAGATTAATTACAAAGACAACAGTTAGGAAATTATTCGTCGGTTGAATGATGAGAAATCAGTTGTGTAGATTGTTTAAACGATAGATTTGTAATATGAATTTTTAAAATTTTTCTTGGAATTTTTAATCATTGCATAGAGCACGTTAAGATATATACGCTCGAAAATGTCATTATTTTTGTCTAATGGTTCTCGAGATATTTGACCTCAAAATTTTCGCCCCCCCCCCAAATTAAATCATGGATACGGACCAGTCCCTAACCATACATTCACATCATGGGAATTCTGAGGTGCAGCGGTGTAAAATTATAAAGTGCCCTCTTGGGTCCAAAAATGGTGGGAACCATAGGTGCAGCAAGGTCAGGGTCGGCAGGAGGGGGTAAAATCTCAGAAATCCAAAACAGTAAATTTAACGTTCACAAATTTTCTGTTGTTTAAACGACAAAATAGTCAAAATAGCCTATAAAACGTTTTTTTCGTAGTAATTTAGCATTTTTAAAGCATTTGTAGTCCATGTTGACTGCATTACATCACTTTTAACACTAAAAAATACATAAAATAATCAATTTTTAGAAAAATTTTGACATTTTTACTGATTTTGATGTCAAAAATGATGCAGAACAAGACCTGTGTGCTCAAAATCGCCGGACAGTACCGGTCTAGCTGACCCCTCAGGGGGGTAACACCCCCCTCACCCCCCAATATGTGCATGTGTGGTGGGAACGCGTCAAAAACATCGTTTTTCAGCGTTTCTGACGATGCTCTACCTTTCGAAAGCATACAAACATAAAAGAATTTTCGGAAAAAATCAAAAAGTCAACACAAATTGAACAAAATATAGTCAAAACATGAGTATAATGACGCGAAGCGCCGAAAAATCGGCACTTTCGCGCAAATAGATAGCTAAAAACGCTTTAAAAAAGCATCTTTTCTACAAATGTTTTGAAAAAAGTTTGAAAATTTTCAAAAAATCCCAATTCTACGGGGGGAGGGGTTGAAAAAATTTGTGCGGAGGTAAAAATTTTTCTTGGATGAGGGGGGATAAAAACCCCCTAAACTGTCCCCCCAGATCATATATGCCTTAAACCAGCGCCCGCCGTGACTTCTGGAGAAAACTGGCCGTATTTGGCTATATTCGGAGACTACTGACCCCCTATTCCCTTTGAAATGGCCAGGTATCTCCCAGAGTCGATCCAGTACCTGGATGGATTCAATGATAAGTACATGTGGACGTAATGGCTTGAAAGTTCGCATAAAGAACCCGGCTTTTATGGGCGGGAAGAATGGCCTCCAATGTTTTGCAAAAATAGCAAAAAACACATAAGAAAAGCCAAAAAACGAGGTTTTTTTCCAAAAAAAATTCCTAAAATCGGGAGAACGGTCAACTTTTTGGCAATGGGGAATAGGGGGACGACCAACTTGACCCGCCAAAAATCTTAGACGCGACGCGACGCGCCGCGACCCGTCATCGCGCGATGATAAGCGAACGTAAAGTACGCCGCCGTACACAGCGTCAGATACGATAAAGCCGTGACGCTGACGTTTTGCCAAAAATAAACGCACAAAAGCCAGAGTAGGCCGAAATTTAGGCCAAACGCGGCGTAGACGAATCGACCGGGTCGCAAGCCGCCGACGGCCGTCGTCGGCGCCGGCGTCCGGCCGGCGAAGCCGCCGCCGTCGCGCGACGGCAACGCCGGCGTCGCTGACGTCACGTGACAATGCACGACGCAGTTGTCGTGGACGCCGTAGCTGCCCAGCGTTTTATCGTCGTCGCGTAGCAATTGGCCGCCGTAGATCAGGCGGATCGTTTGCCCTCGGCTGGTCTCGTCGCGAAAATTTTTCCTAAACGTTATGAGCACTACTGCTTTCTTGTCACGCATATCTTGGGGGGCGGGTATTTGGGGGTGAGCTTCCACAATCCTACCCCACAGCAGGCACGTAGCTGGCCGTCCTATTTTGGGGGACCAATACGAATTTTGGTGGACTGAGCCCAAAAAGGCCAAGAATAGCACAAAATAACGTTTAAAAAGTCTTATTTTTCCGATTTTTTTTTATATTCGAGGGGTCCGGACCACCCCCCCCTCTATTCCTCCCCAGAGCTACGTGCCTGTCACAGTAGCAGATCTGACATTTTCCTTAGCGAGGGATGTAGGCGGGGGCGGTACCCCAACTTTTCAAAAAACAGTCAGAAACAGGTTCAAAATTTGCCCTTCACGTGCAAAACAGCGCCTTTTCGGCGTTTTACGTTGTCCGTTATTTAAACCTTAGTTTTGGCGCAGAACTTTTTCAAAAAAAATTTCAAAATCTCAAACAATTTTATGCGAAAAATCACTAAATTTAATTGACTTTAGCAAAAACCCGGCGCTACGCGCCGAAAAACTTCGTAAAATTTAGGCAGAAGGACGTTTAGAAGCTTGATTTACTGCTCAATTCCCTATATTTGTAGCATTTGATGCTACAAGTCAAAATTTTTAAAAGTTGTGCTAGAAAATAGAAGAAATATATGCTAAAATGGCTGTTTTTTAGTCTTGAAATTGTTTTGAAACCTATTCCATCAGCGAAAAATGGCTTCCAGGTCGCCAAGAAAGTAAGTAAATGTCATTAAAAGTATTATGCGACGCGAAGCGCCTGAACAATTTGAGAAATTACAATCACTGACCGTCAAAAATTATTGCAAATCACACATCCATTCTTTGTCTCGCCAAATATTTTTGGCCAATGCGGGAACGGCCGCCCCCCACCGCCCCCTTAAATCCGCTCCTGCTACCCCAGCAAAGTTTTTACCCTACCAGAAATTTTTTCACCCCCAGTATTTTTTTTGTACACAAGGTTCCTTTGCGCGTGTAAAAAAAAGCATAGCGCAAGAGTCAGGGTCGGCAGGGGGCGGTAAAATCCCATAAATCCGAAAAAAGTAAATTTAGTGTTCACGAATTTTTTTTGCTATTCAAACGACGAAAATGGTCAAAATAGTGTATAAAACGCTTTTTCATAGTAATACCGCATTTTAAAGGCATTTTTAGTCCATTTTCACTGCATTATATCGTTTTTAACACTAAGAAATAGATGAATTGATCAATTTTTGGCACTTTTAGACTAAAAAGCACATAAAGGTGATGACCGGCGCGAAGCCCCAATAAAATTTTGACATTATTACTGCTTTTGTCCTCAAAAATGATGCAGAAGACGTTCCGTCAGCTCAAGATCGCCGGACAGCAGTGGCGGATCTAGGATTTTCCTAAGGGGGGGCGGTACCCCTAAGGGGCGGAACCCTGACTTGGGCGGAAAAATTAGCCGTTTTGACCCGAAAATCGCTAAAAATCGCTCAAAAAATGCTTAATTTTTCGCACTATTTTGGGCCAATGGGGGGGGCGGCCGCCCCCGCCCCCCTGAATCCGCCCCTGCCGGACAGTACCTTTGTGGCCGATTCTTAATCGGGGGAGAGGGGTTGAGATCCCCCAACCCTTTCACGTGTGCCTATATGCAAACGTTATCTCCAAAAGCCTTTGTACATTTTGTACATGCAAATTTTTGGTCACTCTAATACGGTACAGTAGCGCTTTCGGTGTGATAAAACGGAATTTTAGTTAATTTCTGGGTTTCTGATGACAAAAAAACTAAAAATTGTCTCAAAGCGGCGCCAGGCGCCGAAAAATTTGACACTTTTTTCTTTCTGAATGCACAGTCTGCCATTATAAAGACATGGAGAACAGAGAACTTTTTGGGAATTAGGACCTCTTTGCAGTGTTTGTCATCCCGAAAATGTTTGCTTATGTACAAATACGGTCTTGTGGAAAGTCTTTGCCGAATACAAAAGAAACTATGACCCCAGCCCACTCCACATTCGCGATTTTCCCGAAAAATTCGAAAGATATTAGTAGAAAAGGCGCGATTTTAGGCGTTTATAGCTATCTATCTATATATTTGCTGAAAAATGTTTCACTTTCAGCGCCCCACACTTTACACTCCTTTTTGATCACATTCTCTTCACTTTAATCCTATTTTCCGTAGTGTTTTGGACATTTTTTTACGTTTTTACGCTCTTAAAAGATTCCACGTTTTTTGGGCACAAAAAGCCACTTTAAACTTTAATGCCCCCAGAATTGTCACGCACTTCATGCCTGATTATATGTATGGCTGTTTTTCCCTATGCCGGCACAAATTTTGCCCACCTTCTTTTCGGGGACTGTTATAACAAAATGTAAACAAAAGTAGCCAAGATAATATTCAAAAAATGACGAAAAAATCAGGGAAATCGTAAAACTCGTAATTTATACCCGGAACAATTTAGATTATAAAGATTTTAATGAAAAAAAATTTGGAAACAATTTTTAAAAATTGATAAACCTAATAATGTGACGTTACTATTATGTGTAATAAAACGCTTCTGAAATTAATATGTTACAGTGCTCGCCATGAAACATGACGCACTATAATCGTCAGATTTATATTAGATGATGCGTCGCGAGCGCTGCATTTCGTCTATAATGCGCTATCATCTCTTTTTTATTATTATAGGATATTTATCTGTATCATGCCGTTAATCCGGCGATGCGGACGGCGCAATTTAGCTATGAATAGCGCCAACGAGAGGAAGCGGGCACGTGAATGCCAGAAGCGCAAACATGAATGCCGGTCTGAATTCAGACGAGTGCGCGCACGTGAATGCCGTTCTATATTCGGGCACGTGCGGGCTTCCGGCATTCACATGCGCGCTTCCTTCTTGTTGGCGCTATTAATAGCTAAATAGCACCGTCTGCATTGCCAGATTAACGGCATGATACAGATAAATATCCTATAATAATAAAAAAGAGATGATAGCGCATTGTAAACAAAATGCGGCGCTCGCGACGCATCATCTAATATAAATCAGACGATTATAGTGCGCCATGTTTCATGACGGCACTGTACTAACAGTACCTACCTAAAATTGGCATGAAATATAACTCAAAGTCCTCAAGATTTCGGTCACAGTCATGCATGATCTGGGGGGTTTTTCTGTTATAAAACACCCTCCTGCTCCAACCCCAAAAAAACCTTTTCTTTTCTCCTCCTACTCCTTCGAAAATTTCTATACCTCCACCCCGCAAGATTCACGTTTTTTTTAAAAAAAATTGCAGAAAAGGAGCCGTTTTGAGCGTTTCAATCTAGCTGTTTGCTAGAATGTGTCAGATCTTAGCCACTGCCCGCCATATACTAATTTTTTGACTATATTTTGTATTTTGTTCAATTTATTTGAATTTTTAAAAACGATTCAAAAACTTTTTGTTTTTACGTTCCAAAAAAGATAGAGCATCGCCAGAAACGCCAAGAAACGAGTTTTTGACGTGCATCCTTCGAGACATGCGCGGCATGGGAATTCTGGGGTTGGCGGAGGGAAGGGGTGAAATTTTTAAGTGTCTTTTCTGGCTCAAAAACATGGGTACGTGTCAAAACATTGTTTTTCGTTATTTCCGTCAATTCTCCATGTTTCTTGGGGAAAAGCGACGAAAAAATTTCAGAAACGTTCGATTAAATTGAACAAATTGTAGTCATAAAATGAGTGCATGGCACGAGGCGCCGAAAATTTGATACTTTTCAGCAAATTGATAGCGATAAACGTTGAAAACAAACCCCTTTTGTACAAATTTTTGGAAAATTTAGGTAAATCGAGAATAGTGATGGGGGCATACATAATACATGTAACAGCAGGAGGGCGGTGAAAAAATTTCCATGGAGTGAAACTTTTTCTTACGGTAAGGTAAACCCCCCGACCCCTTCCCTCCACCCGCCAGGATCATGTATGCCCCCATTAATTCGGTCGCTGTCCATGTATGCAGGGGACTAGGTCGTGAACTGACTCCCAGAACTCACCCCCAAAATATATCTCGGACTTTAGGGCAAAAATTTGCTTTCTAAGCCATTTTCGCGAGTTTTTGCATGAAAAAATTGCCTATTAAGCATCTTATCCAATTTTCGAGCAGTTAAATCTTCAGCGTTGGAATACTTTTAGGGAAAACCGTAAAAACACGAGCTAAACATCCGCAACTGTAACAAGTAAGAAACATAATGTGTAACAAGATATACATACATACAGTGGCGGATCCAGGATTTTCTTTAGGGGGCGTTACCCCTAAGGGAGGGCGGAACCCTGACTTGAGCGGAAAAATTAGCCATTTCAACCCGAAAATCGCTCAAAAATCCTTAATCTTGCGCACTATTTTGGGCCGATAGGGGGCGGGGCCGTTCACCCCGCCCCCACCTAAATCCGCCCCTGCATGCATATAACAGAGGGATTGGGGAAATCCCAATTAAGGTCAGTCGTCCCAATCGTTCCCCCAAAAGCTAAACTTTTCTATCCCTCCCCCGTTGTTGGCATAAGCTGTCGTTTTCTAATCAATTTTTTGCGTTTTTTATCATTTTTTGCCAAAAAATGAGTCATTTATATACCCAACTGCCAAATTTTGAGGTATCAAATAAACGATGTGTAACTTACTAAATTTCAGAAGATTTTTTTACGTTTTCAAATGCACAATTTAAAATTGACTCGTTAATTTTTTGCAACATTTTCTAATTTACTCTAAATATAAATTTTAACAATTTTTGTTGGTAATCTATACTTTTTTATATAAAGCTCGAATCAAATATTTAAATGTAAATGTGTACAAATCATGCATGTAACGGCTTAGAATTTTGGGGGGTCCCGGCCATTTGTAGAGGGGCTTGACTGACCTATAATTTTTGGCCAAAGGCGACCAAAAAACGCCTAAAAACGGCCAAAAAATTTGATTTTTTTCAAAAATTGAGGGGCAGAAAATTTCTGATTCAGGGGGGATGGGAGGGAGAGCCGACTTTGGGTGGGGCGATCCACCCACCCCCCCTTGTTACATGTATGGTACAACATACGAATGTAGTAAGTACCGTATGAAGTCGCCAACGGTCTCGGAAAGCCAAGCCGAAGCAATTTTTTGAGAATCGTCCAAAAATTTCAGTCTAATCGTTTTCCGCTGCGAATTCTCCGCCGTCGCATCGTTGGGCGGGCCGTCGGATATTCGGCTGGCGGGGTTGATCGGGACCCCTCCCACGTCATCCTTGATGACGTCATTCCTGATGACGTCATTAAGCACGACGTCATTAGAAATTTCGACCGAGCCACGATCGGCGTTGGCCGATGAATCGACGATGTTTTGGTCAACCGATACCCCGGCTGGGTTATCCGCGGCGACCTGAACAGCGGGCGATTGACCCCGATCGGGCGTTGAACTGAGCAGCTGGTTCAAATCGACGTTTTCATCGTGCAAAGCTTGTTCATCCACCGACAGTACCTAGGCATATGCGTAGCATACATGCACAAAGGGGATGAGGGAATTTACCCCCCTACGCTAGAAAAAAGCCAGACAGGTATGCACATACATACATACGTGATCTTGGGGGAAGGCTAGAAAAATTTTCACCCCCCGCTTCCCGCAAAAATTTTTTCACTTCCTCGCCCCTAGAATCAGCGATCTTTTGAATATTCCCGAAAATTTTCTAAAAATTTGTAGAAGATGCTTTTTTACGCGTTTTTAGCTATCTGTTTGCTCAAAAGTGCCAAATTTTCGGCTACTTAATTTTTTCTAGTACTTTTTATGCCATTCTGACTCGTTTCGTCACTTTTATAAGTAAAAAAATATGAGAATTCGTCGAAAACTTTGACTTTTCACATCATTTTAACTTTAATCTAGGCATTTTATGGATAAACAAAACAGAAATATATAATACCAGTCAAAAACTTTTCTAACATCTTTGCTGCCTTAGTCCCGAAAATCACGCACGAATTGTTTGATAGTTCAAAGATACCTGGGCAATGTATTTACCGCGTTTTAATCTGATATCTCACTGGTAGGCCATTCGATATCAAGGGTCAAGGCTACGAGTATCGATAAGAATTTTTCTTGAAAAACCAAATATACTTATGTACAGTACTTAGACAAATGCAAAATTTATTGATAAGCACAACGCGCACTACAATCACACATGGGCGTGGGGGGTCTGGGAGGTATGCACCCCCAGAAGTTGAAATACTTCCCAAAAATCAAAATACCAACCTCAGAACTCAATTTTTTGAAATTTTTCTCGCTTTTTTATCGATTTTTTGATGCCATTGGATAGTGCTCGTAGGAAACGCTCGAAAAATGGTGTTTTTTTTTCGCCATACAACCACTTTTGAAGACTCATTTTTTGACCTTTGAAAATTTTTCACCCTCGCCCCCAGAATTTTGGTGCTGACCACCTATGACTACAAGGCTTTGTATTTTTTCTGTATTCACTCCTCCACTTCTTCATTCTTGCGCATCATAAAGAACTGCAATCTTTCATAATTTAACTCCTTTTAGAAACCTAAATTCATACTACTTCTCGCGTCCTTTTTGTTTTCTTTCACACTAATAGCATGCTCATTTACTTATTCACTTATTTATTTACTTATTATTTATTTATTTATTTATCTATCTACTTTTCACTTTGTTCAAATTCATATATCTTCCTTTTTTAAATATTATAAGTTTGTTTGTCCATTCTTGCTTGTCTGCCTTTTTTCTTTTTCTTCTGCTTCCTTGATTCAATTTTGTCGCAGTGATGACTTCCTATTATTCGACTGACAAAACAAAGATGCGCATACGACACACACAGAAGCGCGTTATTTATTTAAAAAGTGCGAGGTGAATGATCATATAATGAAACAACCCTTTTTCAAACTGGCGACCAACCAAAATTTTTGCTGCTGGTTCGGAAGACTGGCGATTGCCCAGGTATGCTTCAAATTCATCTGACAGTGACTCGAGTCTTGAACCCAGGGGTAGGGGCCTCACAATCCCCCTCCCCATGCGGGAATGTATGTCATTTAGTAGTTATTATCCAGCGCCAAGCGCCGGAAAAATCCGAGAAACTAGGATCAATTACGGCCAAAAATCATTGCAAATTACATATCCATTCTTTATCTCGCCAACTATTTTGGGCCAATGAGGGGGCTTGAATCCGCCCATGCCCTTGTTTATAGTAAGAAATATTAAACCATATATGTATGTACATAGGGGTGAGGAGGTATTACCCCCACTGAGGTGTCAGCCAGACAAATACTATCCGGCAATTTTGAACTAAAGGGACATTTTTGCATCATTTTTGAGGTCAAACGCAGCAAAAATGTCAAAATTTTTCCGCGCTCCCCGCCGAATTAGTACTTTAATAAACTTTTGAATCAAAAACCGCCCAAGAAATAAATTTATATATTTTTTAGTGCCAGAAGTGATATAATGCAGTCAAAATAGACTAAAAATGCGATTTTACCACGAAAAGAAAATTTTATAGGATATTTTGACCATTTTGGTCGTTTAAACAGCAAAAAAATCGTGAGCCTTAAATTAACTATTATGGATTTCTGGGATTTCACCCACCCTGCCGAGCCTGACCTCGTGCATCTATGATTCAAGCGATTCAAATTTTCAATTAATTCTGCTCATTTCTAGCGGGGAAATGATATTTCTGGACAATTATTCTTTTATAATTATATCAAAAATTTATAAAAATTTCAAAGAAGGGCTTAGTCTTCGAATAAGCATTATAGCATAATTTGAATCTATTCGAATACAGAATTCATTTCAAATGACTAATCAATTGATCAGCCATACCTTAAGGTTTGAAGTAGCGTTTTGATCATCTGAAGTACAGTAATTTATTTAAAATTAAAAAAATACATTTTAAAAATATGTTGAAACTGACGTCTACTTAGCCTAAGATATTTAACATAATAAATATCTAGTACGTAACCGAGCTGTTTGACATTCTAACATTAGCTACCTGTGTAAACGATTGCTGAAAAACTAGCTACCTGTGAAATGCGATTGCTGGAAAAAGTTTCTGAATGATATTAAAAAATAAAATGAACACCTGCAAAACTCGTCTATTTGCCGAACTTTCTTCGATTTGCACAACATACACAGCTCCTCCGTTCAAAAGCGGTCTCACTCGGGTTGTATACCAGGCAAAAGTAGCCAAAGCGACTAATAAAGAAGCACCTAGACAAGCTAATACCTCGTCACCTACGCCTTCGATAAGTGGCATTCCTGCTACGAAACATGGGTATGCATAACATATTTAGCAATTTGGCTATTGCAGAAAAAAATGTAAAACGGAGATAACTCGTACACATATACAGGGGCGTAATAAGCCAGGGGCAGGGAGGGGCCCGCCCTCATCCGTGAATCAGTGATCGTGCGGACCCCGACCCCGAAAAACCCGGCCTAAACCCCGACCCCCGAGCGGGGGCAAGATTTTTCGAATCGGGGTTGAATTTTTTTCGGGGGTGAAACAGTGTTTTTTGTACTCGGCAAAGATTTTGCCTGATGTACAAAGACTTTTAGGGACCGTCTTTGTAAATGTACAAAAGATTTTTGGAAGGACAAAAATTGCAAAAAAGGTCTGAAATTCGCAAATATCAGAAATTGCATTTCAAAAGGAAAAATGTCAAATCATTCGGTCTCAAGCGAAACGTTTGAAGACGATTTTAGTGATTTTTGCCCTTAGAGACCCAGAAATTAGCTAAAATACACTACCAGAAGTCGAACAACCCTGTTTTACCACACTAAAATCGCTACTGTATCATATTATAGCACCCAAAAATTTGTGTGTACAAAATAAGCAGAGACTTTTGGGGACCACCTTTGTATAGTGTACAAACGGACCTTGTACAAAAAACACTGGGGTGAAATATAGCATTTAATTTTTGGTACATAGAAGAATCGTATAAATACAAATAAATTCGGCAAACACCAAACAAGGATGATTCATTCACGAGCATAATGAATGTTAAACTCGACACTCACGATATTTCATAAAAGGTACGCCTAGTCGCCATTTTGTTAACTCGTACAGGGTGTCCCACCTAACTATCCACAGTGTTTTTCAGCCATACCTTCCTTACTAATGGTCTAAACTTGATGAAAATTTACCAGTCTACAACACGTCTAATAACATTGTAAATATTTAAGTTTCATCGAAATTGGTTAATTACAAGCTTTACAACAACACTTTTTGTGATTGTTACTTTCTAATCAGATTATTTGTTACTTTGAATTTTTTAAATACGTAACTTTTTGAATTTTGTTAAATCTATTTTTTTGAAATTTTTCTAGGTAATTGTCGTGCCTGTGGTAATTTATGACCAATAAAGGCACGACAATTACCTAGAAAAGTAAAAAAATAGATTTAACAAAATTCAAAAAAGTTACGTATTTAAAAAATTCAAAGTAACAAATAAACTGATTAGAAAGTACCAATCACAAAAAGTGTTGTTGTAAAGCTTGTAATTAACCAATTTCAATGAAACTTAGAGGTTTACAATGTTATTGACGTGTTGTAAGCTGGTAAATTTTCATCAAGTTTGGACCATTATTAAGAAGTTATGACTAAAAACGACTGGGGATTGTTAGATAGGACACCCTGAACATATCACGTTCGCATATTTATCACCATAAAGTGCGCCAAAACGCTCTGCATTTTGTCATTCGTTAAAAAATCATTCTAATTTGGCTCCTCTGCAATCAGCGCGCCATAGAATACCGTTTAGAAAAAACTGTGGAAGAATACGAAAAAGCGAGAGAGATTAGTGATTAAAATTGAAAGGAATGCTAAATTGCTAAAACGATGTTTGAACTTAGAATTGTAAATAAAATGATGAACATAACCAGTTCCATTATTGTTAACTGATAATCTTCAACCCCGACTTCGACCCCGACCCCGAAAACCGGGGTTTTCCATCCCGACTGACCCCGACCCCGACCGGGGTGAAAATCTGACCCTGTACGATCACTGTTGGGAATCAAGAATATTTTTAATTTTTACGAGAGTATCCTAGAGGAAAAAATTTAAAATTATGGAAGTCTACTAAAAGGATAGCCAAAATCCGTTTTTAGCACACATTTGAGCTACTGCACTAAAAAAATCTTCCGGTGCTTCGCGCAATTTCTTGTTTTGTATTATTTTCTTTACCTTAGAAACCCTGGTTTAATTCAAAAATACCGAATATGTCAATAAGTTTGGCGCTTCGCGCCGAATTTATAATTTTATGCATTAATTTTCTTTGCGAAACCGAAATACTTAATGCGAACACAAGTATTTTCAAATATTTTTGAGGCAAGCTTCAACTCTATATTGAAAAAATTTGTCATACAGGTAGCTTACAGGATAATTTTTTATATACAAGTTTGAAATTAAGTGAGAAAATACTAAATTTTTTCAATCGTTTGTCTCCACCATTGCATATATCTCATCGAGAAACATTTAAAAATGTCATTATTTCCGCGTATATCCACAAATGGATGAGTGGGAGTCTTCGTCAAAAGCTGGTAGTCCTTCCAATCTCCTATTCGAACGTTTTTCATCCTCCCCATTTTTGGCAAAAAATTAAAATTTTGGATTTTTATGTGTTTTCTATTATTTTCAGCTAAAAATTGAAGATCATTCATCCCCTCCCACTTCCTGCCCCAAATTGTATGACTAACTCCCACCACCCGAACTCTGAGCTAATGCATGTGTCAGGTTCAAAAATGCAATGCTTCACTGTCATGCTATTAGTGCCTGCCTGCCTTTAAGTAAATGGTCTAGGGCAGTGATCGGACCGAGGCCTCGGCCTCGGCCCGCTCGGCAAGCCTCGGCGTTTTTTGGAGCCTCGGCCTCGGCGCCGAGGGCGAAGCTGAAAAGTGCCGAGGCGCCGAGGGTTAAAATCAAATTTGAATAAGTTTAATATGTCCGTTGAATATTAAGTATTCAGAATGCATCTGCAGTACAAAGGCTATTTTTCACCTATAGACTTTTCTTGTGGTTTCAGTCGCGTACCCAGTTACACAAAGTTACATACAGCAAAGTGCCAATTTATTATTCATGTGATGACTAAGTTTTAATTCTCATGCTTGCTACATGGATCGGAAACACATTCCCGAAGGGAGGGGTGAGGAGATTTATTACCCCCTCTCAGGGTACAAGACTCAAGTCACTGTCAGACGATTTTTGGTGAAAACCTTTTGAATATTTTTGAACCTAATCTTTACTATGACAAAAGTGCAGCTAACTATTAGAATTTCCCGAATTGATAGAGTATTTTTGAATGTAAGCAAGAGTAAATAGACAAACTGTCACTATAAAACATGCATGTAACAGCTCAAAATTTTCGGGAGGGGCTCCTCGGCATTCATGTAACGGCTAGAAATTTCGGGTGGGGGATTAGCGACTCTAATTCTATGTCAAACATGGCAAAAGCACCTAAAATAGCCAACAAAGCGCAAATTTTCGCCAAAAATGGGGAGTGTGGGTCAAAATTTTCTGACGTTGGAGGGAAGGGTTAGGGGAGGACGTCCAACCCTGGGTGGGTGGGGAATTCCCTAAAGCCCTTCCTGTTACACGTATGGTTTTCGGCCATTTTTATGGGAGAGGACGTAAATGATTACGAATTTTCGGCCGAAAATCGCAAAAACGCACCTGAAAATGGCCAATAAATGCAGGTTTTGCCAAAAATCAATTTCGGCTCGTGCATTTTTTAGAGCCATTTTTATACAATGTTAAAATACTTTCTTGGACAAAGTGATATTAATTATATCGTTTTTCAGTATTTTTTAGGAAATTTCAAAAAATTTTCGGCGCTTTGCGCAAAATATCGCTAATATACTGTATTTAGATTGAAGCATAGGCATTAAAGACTCAAAAATCAATTTTTGTGTAATCTAGGCATCTTTATGCAGATTTAAATATCTTTTGTATCCATTTATACTGTTTTAAAAAATTTTATGCAAAACAAGTACTATTTAATAACTCAGCACATTTAGCCGTTCAAAGATAAAATTGACTAATTTATACTGATGTTGCATTGGATTTCTAAGCACAGTAGTGCTTATTACAAGATTTAATTGGCATATTACAATATCTGTAATATTTCTGATTTTGTAGTACAAGTTGTTTTAGCTTTCTCAGTCAAGTTTTATGTGTAAATTTCATCAAAAGCTCATAAAAATTTCGGCGCTTCGCGCCAAATAATCTTATGAACTATATCCAGGCCAAGACTTTTCAGGACTGTCTTTGTACATGCACAAAGATTTTTGGAGAGACAAAAACTGTAAAAAGGTGTAAAATTGTCTGTCCGATATATCCTTAAAATAGTGAAATTTGCATTTAGAATGGAAAAAATGTCAAATATTCAGAAACCCAGGAATTAGCTAAGATACGCTACCGAAGGTCGAAATCCCCTGGTTTACCACACTAAATCGCTACTGTACCATACTATAATAGTACACAAAAATTTGCATGTACAAAATGTTCAAAGACTTTTGGATACCATTTTTGTACATGTAAAAAGGTATCTTGCACAAAAAAAACACTGTTTAGGACTGCATGCCGGTTGCAGGTCACACACTGGCAGTATGTAAAAATGTGTGTGTTTAAAAATATATTTATATAGAATATCTACAAAAATTTGTTCGCTCATACAAAGACACTACTTAATTTACTGGTCCCCCATTTCGGGATTTCACCCTTACCTCAACTCTGGACCTTGGAAAACTATGATCGGAAAGTACAGTGCAGTTTCTGTCGTATTACTTAAAACACTAGAATTGGATGACTGAAAAAGCGTGTTTAAACATGCATTACTGCAAAAGCGAGCACAACAATGGCTACAGTTCTGTCTTTACTTAGCTTATTTCGTTTGTTCGTTTATTTCTTTGACACTGTTTTCTTATTTATGTATAGTAATAAAAGTTTTTAAGTGCTTGTTCAGCAATATTTTTTATTAAGTTTTCCAAGTCTTCAACGGCATGCTTTCATTCTGCTGACTTTATTCAATAAATCCTTCACACATTTAATCTACTATTATTGAAAATGACATTCGATAAAGTGTTCAATATTACGATTATTCTCTAGCTCATGTGCATACAAAATATTCTAAGAGCACTATTCATGGGTATAGGTATATATAAGCCTGACCCTCGGCATAACCCTCGGCCTCGGCCTGGCTCGGCCTCGGCCGAGGCAAGGATTTTAAGGTGCCTCGGCCTCGGCCGAGGCCGAGGAGTCCAAAAAGTACCCTCGGTCCGATCACTGGTCTAGGGTTGGGGTGTTCCCTAATTTCGAACTAAGTAAATCATTTAATTCTACTTATACATGTACAGTGATAACTAATGACAAATCCGAATTGAAGTAATGGTCGCGATTAGAAAGTCGTCATAATAAGCATATAAATGCAAAACGTAAATTTTGCTAATAGGCTGATTGATGGTAAATGCAGAGAAAAACTAAGCGAGGTATAGCATTGCTAAAATCTATGATGCCGACACAAAAGACACTAAGCCTTTCAACCGGAATTCAGGACAATTACAGCGTCAGCTCTATAGAAACTGAGCCACACGCTCAGGAAGCAGCAGCTAAGGCTTAGCCGCTCTCTTGGCATCAGCAACAGAGGCTGAGCCACTCATTTGTCGTCAGCTGCAAATGCAAGGCTTAGCCGCGCACAATTGGCATCAGCAACAACGGCTGAGCGCTCTTCTAGCTTCAGCAACAAAGGCTGAGCCATTTTGCCGCTTTAATCCGACTTTTATAGTTTTTAAAATCAAACCGTCTAGCAGGAAAAGGATTAAAGTGAACTTAATCCAGTTGGGTCTGAGGAAAACAGTTTTGTTAACTTAAGCCAGTGATATATTTTTCATGAGATCCCTCTGTATTCTATTTGCGTGTTGTGATGGAAAAATTTGCACTTCTGACCTCTTTTAACCTCCAGCATACGCTGTACTTTCTGCAGAAACAAAAAAAATTTCAAAAATTGAACTCTGCGGGTACGTCGGTCTCTGGGGGTGGCGTGCATACCACAACCCCCCCCCCCCCACCCAACGTCCACGTGTGCCTAGAAGAACCTAAAAACCCCGTCGCTCAAAATCCATACCTACCCTAAAATCCAAATTTTTACTAAATATGTTGTTGCTCTGCTGGATGATTTATTTCCTGCTTCACATGTACAAGCTGCGCGAGGCATTTTGTATTTAATCTGTGAGTCTTTACCGCAATGCCCAATTTGATTCTAGTCCTTTGAATAGAGTCTGTGATATCTTTCTCAGATCAGAATTGTCATACGATAGAGCTAAAACTTAATCATTTAATAATACCGACATTGAAAGAAAAGCCTAAAACACAGTAATGTTGTGCATAAGGGAAAAGTTTTACAAGTTATGCTAACCAGGCTGCCGGAAAAAATCATACAAAGTCAAGAGTAAATTAATGCAAAGATATTTAGTAGGGAAAACAAGCCTCAAATTTTCGCGAAGTAGAAGGCTAAGACCAGTGCATGATAAAAAATTTTTACAGGTTACGCTAATCAAGTTCCAGGAAAAATTATGCAATACAAAATGATTAATGCAAAAGGTATTCAATAAAACAGTGCCGAAAACGTTTGCCTCTACCCCGCGAAAATGATAATGGACCACCGTTTTTTCCACTTTTTAGTCTATTTGTCAACCAAAATTTTGGTGAATGTAAAAAATTTTTACTCTTGGTTGGCATTAGTGGAAAATTTTTGTAATGTTATAATGCCTTTTAGAGAGGTAAAAGTACTAAAATTTTCCGGCGCTTCGTGCCTAATTGATTGAATTCTTACTTCTTATTACTCTTTGAGCCACGCCGCGCCAATTGCAGCATTTTTATCGACAGTTTCTGGTTAAGAATTTCACTACGATTGAGAATCCTTATCGGCTGCACGGATTTGGTAAGTTTTTCTAATGCAAAAATGCGTTTTAGAGAGCTAAAACTTCAAATTTTTCTGGCGCTTCGCGCCATTTGATAGATTATAGTTTTTATTGTCAAAAGCGATTTCAGAATTAGCTAAAATGCTTTGCTGAAGAAAGGAAATTCATGTTTCGAAAGAAATAACGTATACTGATAGTGATCTTTCTAGTAGAGCAGGAAATGTTTATACAAAAAGTACATTGAACACCGCTAATATGTGCATAGCATTTTCTACTTAAAAAACACTGATTTTTTAGGAAAGGCACTCTATTTCTAACGTTGTTAGACCCAAAAAACGTGAAAAAAGGGTGGAAAAAGTGGAAAACATTTTGAGTCTGCTGGTCTATAATGTCAAACAAATCGACGGGAAGAGAACGTGTACGGGACGCTTGTGATGGCAACCCTGCTTGTGTAGTCGCCAGTGTTGCCAACTCTGAAAAGACCAACCGGACATACCAACATTCAAAACCGGACAAAACCGGCCAAGAGCGCATGTAAATTCCGGACAAAACCGGCCAAATGATGTATACACTTGATAAATAACAAATCGGCTAAAATTTATTCAAATCAACTATTGCACTTATATATCTACCACATTAAACGCATTCTGCACATTAAACAAGGTTTCATTAGAAAGTTACAACGTATCATTAAGGCACACGATATCATCATCACAAATGCTACGACCATACATTTTAGTTTTAAACAATTAAAGCATTGGATCAGTAACAGTGAAGGTGCAACAATTCTCGCCCTTCCAACACAGTAAAAAACGAACACGTAATAAAGCATCAGTAGTTTTGACATCTAAGCGATTTCGTAGTTTGGTCTTCAGCAAACTTAATACAGAAATACCCCTTTCAACGCTAGCATTATAAAAGGGAAGACTTAAAGCAGACAATGCAAATGAGGCTTTAAAACTAATGACTTTAATGTGCTTGGCCGTTTTAACAGGGCATAAGTAAAAGGTGGCACTGGCGCTGGCGCTAGCCCTGGCGCACGTGGGTATAAGGTGGCGCTGGCAATGGCGCTGGCGCTGGCCTTGGCCATGGCCAAGTGTGTAAAAGGTGGCGCTGGCGCTGGCCCTGGTCCTCGCCAACTGGGTAAAAGGTGGCGCTGGCGCTGGCCCTGGCTCTCGCCAGCTGGTTAAAGGTGGCGCTGGCGCTGGCCCTGGCCCTCGCCAACCGGGTAAAAGGTGGCGCTGGACCTGGCCCTCGCCAACCGGGTAAAGGTGGCGCTGGCCCTGGCCCTCACCAACTGGGTAAAAGGTGGCGCTGGCCCTGGCACTCGCCAACTGGGTAAAAGGTGGCGCTGGCCATTTGCCAAAGCTGATGTGAACAAGGCTAGCAAAGATGATTTATATTGTTTTTCTGAAGCATCAAAATACGGGTTAAACTTAATTATATTCATTCAATTTCAATTACTTAACTTAATTGAAATTAATTAGTTAAACTTAATTAGTTAACTTTATTGAATGATAAATGACTATAATTGAGTTTAACCCTTATTTTGATGTTTCGGAGAAGCTATATAAAACCTCTTTGCTAGCTTTGCTCACATCAGCTGGGGGCAAATGGTCAGCGGCATCTTTACCCAGTTGTCAATGGCGGTGGCCAGGGCCAGCGTCACCTTTTACCCAGTTGGCAATGGCCAGGGCCAGCGCCAGCGCCACCTGTTACCCAGTTGGCGATGGCCAGGGCCAGCGCCACCTTTACCCAATTGGCGAGGGCCAGCGCCAGCGCCACCTTTTACCCAGTAGGCGAGGGCCAGGGCCAGCGCCACCTTTTACCCAGTTGGCGAGGGCCAGCGCCAGCGCCATTGCCAGCGCCACCTTTTACACATGTGCGCCAGGGCTAGCGCCAGCGCCAGCGCCACCTTTTACCCACGCCCGTTTTAACATGATTAAGAAGAGCATCGTGTTTTGGGGATAGATTAGCAGAACATAATTTACAGTGAGCAGAACCGTTTGAACCTTCTACTAGCCACGATTTGGAATTTGGTTCCCGAACACCGTTTTTTCCCAGCGATTTGGTTGAAATTATAGACCAGACCCAAAATTTTATCCCACTTTTTCCAACCTTTTTTCCACGTTTTTTAGGAGGTCTAAAAATGTTTAAAATAAACCCCCCTGTATTAAAAAATCAGTGTTTTTTTAAGTAGCACATCCTATGTGCTCATGTAATAGGGTGTTTGATGTACTTTTTGTATAAAAATTTCGCGCTCCACTAGAAACATCACGATCAGTATACATTATTTCTGTTGAAATTTGAATTTCCTTCCTTCAGTAAAGCATTTTAGCCAATTCTGAAGTTGCTTTTGACAATAAAAACTATAATCTATCAAATGGCGCGAAGCGCCAGAAAATTCTGAAATTTTAGCTCTCTAAAACGCATTTTCGCATTACAAAAACTATCCAAATCCGTACAGAAGATAAGGATTTTCAATCATAGCGTAGTTCTAGACCAGATTGTCGATAAAAATGCTGCAATTGGCGAGGCGCGGCGCGGCTTAAAGATTAATAGCAAGTAAGATTTAAATCAATTCGGCGCGAAGCGCCGAAAAATTTTTCAACTTTTACCTCTCTTAGACGCATTTTTGCATTTTGAAACCGGACAAAAGCGGACCAACAGCTTAAAAAACCGGACATGACTGTCGACCGGACAAAACTGGACATCAAGCCTGAAAAACGGACATAAATGTCCGGTTTCCGGCCAAGTTGGCAACCCTGGTAGTCGCTCACTATTAATTACAGTAAGGAGTATTAAACGTTTACAAATGTGCTATTGATCTAGCTTAGTGTTCCTAAACGATCAACAGAAAATACAAAGATTTCATAAAAACAGAGGTTTTTATATTATATAAATATTTCATATAAATATTTCATATTTCATATAAATTTAAACTTCATTTAAATTTCATATAAATTTCATATAAAATTTCATATAATTTCAAATAAATTTCATATAATTTCATATAATAAAATTATATGATTTCATATTTCATATAATTTTATATAATACAAAACTTGGCTAAACTTTACTATATGGTGTGAACGGAAAACTTGCAGATGTACGTGGAAAGGAACGATATTGATTTAAATGAGGAGGACATGCATAAAGAAGGTGCGGAAAAAAAATTTATGAAAAACGGACCAATATTGGTGAAGATAGAGTTAATCAGGATATAGCTACTTTAAAGTGAGGTATTTTACAGTTTACCAAAAATGTTCGAATTTGGGCTGAAAACATATGTATCTGACATTTTCAAGGTCGCTGATTACGAAAAAATAACTTTTATTTTACGGAAAAAAAATTTTGTCTGAAAATTTTCAAATTTGAAAAAATAATTTTTTGCATGTTCTTTCTGTCTAGATAATGTGAAAATTCAAGTTTCTGCTTAAATGACGCTTAGGCTTAGGCTTAGTTTATCTGAGAAGGTGTTTTCGGCTGCTTAGGTCGAGGTCGCTCCCGCTTAGGTCGAGGTATAGATGCTTAGGTCAACGTATAGATGCTTAGGTCGATGTATAGATGCTCAGGTCGATGTATAGATGCTTAGGTCGACCTAAGTTGGGTACATGTTATTCTGCATTCCACTGTTTGAATCTTCAAATGGTTGGTACTTTAAGATAATCCAAAAATGCTGTTTGAATCGTATTTAAGTAGAAATCTTTAATTGGATGTAAACAATGCTAAAAATAGTGAAATTTAAAAAAATTCTTGAAAATTTGGGCAAAAAATCACAGAAAATTTTTTCTTTAATCTTGGTTTCCACGCAGTATAACTTAATTTTTTGTAATCTGCGACCTTGAAAATGGCAGGAAAATATTAATTAGTAAAAATTGGAAACCTTTGATAAACTGCTAAGATTCCTTAAAGTGGCTCAAAATGGTGAATGTCGAAGTATGATGTTTGAAGTACCGTAACTCTGTGAGTTTTGTATGGATTTGGTTTATTATTTTTTTCCGCGTCTTTTAGTGACACAAAGTATCGTTTTTGCGCAATTGTATGGCAGTTCTGCCGGTATGGCGCAAAATCGGTTCACACCATATTCTTCAAAAACTCCACAAAACTTTCATATAAATTTCCTATAAATTTCATATTTCCTATAAATATATATATTTCATATAAAATTTCATAGTTTCATATAATTTCAAATTTCATATTTCATATTTCAAATTTCATATAAAATTTTCATATTAAAAAAATTTCATATAAATATATTTCATATAAATTTCGTATAAAGGCATACCTAGTTGTATCACACTCGTTATCTGTGCATATGTCCTTTTGTTCAGTCGCTGTTTTATCATGTTTTCGTGTTTTACCAAATTTCGTGCATTTTTCTGGACGATAAATATTTTCTTGTCTTGTCATTTCTCTTACTGATCATTGCCGATCGATCCGATGTCACTACGTGCAACACGTGCTATAAATAGAATCCGGACGGGTACTTTGGAACCCTTATTTGCATCGCGAAATTGACTCGACAGAGTCAGCTTCAACGATGATTAACGAAAGATTTTTAGTTCCTTTTCAATGATAAATTGAATTAAACATTAGAAACATTAATCTAAAGATGTGTAGTGTGTACCTGCCTAGTTGTCTATATCATTTTTTCGATGTATGGAATCCTGCTTACTTTTTGACGTTTCAGTCTTGCGTCTCGTAAAACATGTAATCTTTTAATATAATTTTCTCTAGGTACGTTTGTGCTTTTTTCTCGAGTCTTTCTCTTTCTTTCATACCAATAGTATGCTGCATGCAACCTATGTTTTTTCTTTTTATTTACTCATTCATTACAATCCTTTTCCCCTAAATTATCCGTTTTTCGTTTTTGTGTCGTATTGATGACTTCCTATTATTTTAGCTTAGACAAAAAACTCTGGCTTTTGGCGATAATTGAATATTGATGCACAAGCCAAATCGAGCGATGAACTTATTTGCAATGTTTATTTTTAATCAGGAAAACAAAAATTGCAGAAAATTTGACAAATCGAGTAATACCCGTGATTGGAATTCTCTAATCTGATCAACTATAGTCTGTTCGCAGAAGTTTTGGCATAAATTTTAAAAACTATGACCGACAATAAGCCGACAGGTTGCGATTTTAGCCTCGATTTGATTTAGAATTATCTCAATCCGTCAACTTGCTTCGAAAAAATTCTTGAAATTCATGCCTAAACTTACGTCAAACAGACTATACGGAGCTTAAATAAGCGCAATTTCTATATGTTTTCTAGCCCCTCCGGTTTCCGATCAACTTTCCTGCAGATATTTTTTTCCGCTTTTGCTAACTTTCCTGTAATTTTCAAACATCTTTCGATGTATGTAATTTTAAATAATCTTTCGTAATTTTTTTATTCTTTTAAACCTACTGGTACAGATTTTTTAACGCTTTTTTATAGTTTGCTCAAAAATTGATCTGATTATAGATGGGCATCAGCCAAATTCAGTCGGCCCGATGGTGTGCGAAATCGCCAAAAATTGCACAATAAATTTAATGCTCTTAATTTATCGATTGGGGAGTCTTTCTGGTTGTAGTTTACCTAAGATTCATACGTTCAAGTGTGCATCGAACTGCCCCCTCGCCCACTGACGCTGACCCGCAAGCTTAGCTGACTGCTTATTAATAATTCAAAATTATTCATCAATTATATAGAGTACTACTTATTTATGAAATCAATTATAATTATCTTTGAAATTTTATTAATTTTTTCAAAGTTATGTATTAATCGTTTATTATTATTATTCACTTACTAATTATTCTACCATATGATTCCACGTTACTTGAGCGTTTGGAGTTAGATACGTGACTCAATTATGTTTATTTTAATTTTGTTGGTCAGACCTAACCTGTTTTACGTCGTTAAAATTCAGGCTATTTCGAAATGTTTTTTTAGTTTTTTACGCACTATTGTGGGTTGTTGTGATGTTGCCTTGTTTTGTAACAAACATTATTCATCGCACGAGAGCCATACGCATGTACAAAATAGATGAAGGCTTGGTTCAGAACATTTATTCAATGGTGCTTCGATTATCGGTTTGTTTGTTACCCTCAGATTTGTAGCATTGACAGCTCATTTTCGTTTTAGAATCTCGCCTTAATTAATCTATAATATTAATCTCGAGTTGTGTGTGTGTGTGTGTGTCCGAGAAAAAAGGTTTTCACTGTACAATCGAGTGGCCCTCATATTTTGACTCAATGGGTATTCCAAACCCCCAATTTTGAATATATTCTATCAAAATGGCTTTATCGGGCTTCTGAAATCCGGAATCGACGGATCTCTATAAAAAACGTTTTAGCGGCTCTAACGTATTACGTAATTGTCGTGGTGCAATTTTTTTATACCACCATAAACCAACTTCTGATGCGCCATCGATTGGTGAAAACGACTTCACACTGAAGCCTAAACTGACAAAAAAACGTTAGAAAAACGCTTTTTAACGTTGCATTTTTACTAATATGTATCTCAAATCGCAGCGGATAAATTTTACTTAAATTCAAGCGATTTGCAACTATAGTCTGTTTCACACAACTTCGTTCATAAATTTTAAAAATATCTCGACAATAAGCTGACAGACTGCGATTAAAGCATCGATCTGACATATTATCGTAACACTCGGCTTACTGTCGTTTAAAATTCTAGAGTTTATGCACGAAGTTATGTGAAACAGACTATAATGCCATAAACGACCTACTGTGGAATTTGAAGATAATTTACGGATCGATTTCTGAAATAAACAGGAGCCCAAACATCCCTATCCATAGGGTACATTTTTGGTTTTAGTCGTTTTTCAGGAGCGTAACTTGGGTGTTGCTCCATAAATATGACCTTGGGGGTTCGTTTGACCTCCAATAAAGAATTGACTACTCAGAATCACTAAACTAATACGTAAAGCTACTAAAAAACGGGTTAACAGAAAATCAAGGAAGGTTGAAAAATGTGGACAATCAATGAGGACGAGCTCGCAGTAAGCTAAAATATTAACTTGTGAATGCTCTTGATGTAAACCAGTTTGCGTGTAACACAACGTACCTAAATCAAATGAAAGCAGCAATCACACGGCTTTCATGAAGACTGACACGATTTGAGATATCTCTATTTCTACTGATTAACTTCACATGGAACTTTTTGCCTTTGTTTACAATGCGGGCAAATTTGAATTAATCTTCTGCGCAATTCACAATGCCCTCAAATTGGCATACGAGATGGAAAATGAAGCTTAAAACTTTATTAACCTAAGCAAATGGAACGATTCAGTGTAAACTTA
The DNA here is from genome assembly GCA_036768485.1 of Mermis nigrescens. Taxonomy (NCBI): domain Eukaryota; kingdom Metazoa; phylum Nematoda; class Enoplea; order Mermithida; family Mermithidae; genus Mermis; species Mermis nigrescens. Next base: position 577,284 of record JAVLUZ010000163.1, on the reverse strand, counting down.
TTGAGCTGACATTGTAAACTTTTGTGAGCGTGGTTTTTCTTAAGAATAACTAGTGGAGGCAAGCTTAGGAAGATTAATAAATTCTGATTAGCGCTCCATAACAATATTTTGATATGGTCATCATAAGACTTAGTTTTTGATGTCGGAAATCTATAGTACGTTGGTCGTCACTTTTATCTAGCTTTTTTGCAAATAGGGAGCGAAGCGACTTATTCGCAGAAAAGATCGATTTAGCAAAATGGGCAGCGAAGGGCACCGTTTTCTAGTTATTCATTAATTTGGACTGTTACTTAATTTTTTTAAACAAGATGGCTCAAATTCTTTAGCTTTAAGGTTTCGAATAGGGCGCTTGTGATCGTTTATAAAAAGCGAAATAAACTTCAGATAAATAAATAAATAAATAAACAAATAAATGCTATGACCACAAACTCGTTGACGGATTTCTTTTAGACCTAAAGCTAGTAAGACAAAACACACAAAGCATAAATAAATGTATATCCTAGTATACTATGCGATTTTTTAGATTTGTGAACATTTTTGCAATTTTAATTAGATAAAACTTCTGCTTAAATTAATGGTTTTGCCCAAAACCCTTCCGATGCACTTAAGTGACTTATTAATCATTACACAAAAATTTTCAGATTAGGACGCACCCCAGCAAAAAAAGGGACTTTTACAACAGATAAAAATGGCAACGACTTTAACACACATATGATCCTTACACATATTTCTTTAGCTTACACTGAGGGTATGCAAATGACGAATAAAGGGGCAAGACATTTTGACAATTATTATTCACAAGAAGATTATTTGCTCTGCATTTCTCATACGTGAATACGCTTCTAACTTTGTTCTTGTCTAGTGCTAGTCAGAGTTGAACGTTCAGGGAGTCTTAGGTCTATAGACCCTTAACAGAAGAAAATGGGAAATCCTCTTATTTATAATCAGATTTGAGATCGAAAATGGATGCAAGTCGAAAGGCGCTCAAAATGATTAAGAATGTGGATTGACTAACATATCTTTCATATACATTTATGTTAGTACCCGTTTGTAACGTCATTCGAACTCTAAGAAACCTCCGAGTGAGCTGCACCCCCAAGACCGCCAGAATCCAAAATACCGCCCGGATTCTAACTGATCCCAGAATTAAATCTTAAAAACCTTATCCACTTTTTCTCTATTTTTTATGTCAGTAAAGATATAGCTGAATTAAAAAGACAAAGAAATGGTGTTATCTGCCCCTGCCATCGGTTCATCACCAGTTTTCTGACCTTTGATTATTTTTTGACCCTTCCCCTTAAAAGTCAGACGCTTTCCATCTAAGACGCCATCAATCTGATCGTGGTTCTTTGAATTTAAGCTGACGTCCACATTAATATCCCTTGTTGATTTGTTTCTGAAAGCTTTTTTACGTAATTTTCTATGATTTATTTTCTTTTTTCATCACCACTTTCCTTTTCTTATTTATTTTCTGTTTCTATTTTCTGTGGAACGAAAACGATTTGAATAATTGTAAAAATTACGGTAACATTCCGACAATGTTTATTTACTTGAGCTTAATCCGACACAGCTAATTTCGCTTTGTCTACGTCATGTTTTGATGTTTTGATCTTCCTGCCAAACAAACTTAGCTTCGTCAGCTCAGCCCTTATCACCCATCGCCCTCATTTCATACTAATGTTTTTAAATGTCTAAAGTCTACGATACAACTTATTAGTGACCAAAATAAGTCGAGCGGACTACTACATACTTATTAAACGAATGGCACACTTTGGTTTTCTTCTATTCGCTATTCTGCTATTTCACTTATCAGTGGAAAAAATAGCAGCAATTGAATATGAAAAGAGCCGAACTGGAAAAGCAACGTAAGCTATCTCTTTTAACCACACCTGGGCGCGGGGAGTCGGGGGTTTTCAACCAAAATAAACCCCCGAAAAGCAAAATACTCTGTTTGTTTTTCTCGCCATTTTTTGATGCCAAGGGATAGTGCTGTTGAAAAAAGGTGTTTTTACGCTATACCACCATTTTGTGGGCCATTTTTTTACCTTTGAAAAATCTTGCAACCCCCAGAATTTGAAAATCTTCGCTTTCAACCCCATAAATTCAATTCTGATTAAGTGGAACCAGATTCTAATTTGGATTCTAGGGATCTAAACCACATTTGGGTGTAAGCATTCAGGGGTTTAGTAGACCCCAGAAGTCTAGCACACGCCACATACCCTAGAATCAAAATTTTTGGCATGTTCTAAGGGATTTTCGCTAGTTATACACCACTCTGACCCCCAGGATTCGGCTGCCGTCTAATCTAAATTCACAGATCTAATACCAATAAGTGAACAGGATTATTATCAAAAAACGGCTCTAATTTTCTACGAGAAAAGACAAGAGTGAAAATACAGATTTTTCGTAAGCAAAATGATGTTTTTTCCCGTTTTTTCCATATGTATATCTGGCTTAATTAACTTTTATGTGTGTGCACATATTTTCCCCGGAAATTGATGACGTTGCTGTGAATTATGTGAAAATGGGACTGTCACACATTTTGAAATAAATAATTTATGAACACAAAACCTCACCTGAATGAATAAAAAAAATCAAATGGTAACAAATGGCTAGTTTTCGCATTTAAAAAGTGGATAAACAATGTCAGAATTATTTCTTATCCACAACTTTTTTATGCGCTGTATAAAATGTCGGCTACTTGAAACTATGCATGTTTCTAGCAAAAAATTGGATTTTAAACCGTTAAGAAATCTGATAAATATGAATAATGAGTCATTTTCACTTAAAAGATAGTAGAAACTTCTGTCTAAACGATGGCAGAAATTAATTTAAAAGTAAGATTTACTTATTCATCCTGTGACTTCCTAAGAGGGGGAGAGAATTGGCGTCGCTCCGTACGTCGGTGTAGGTATTTGGGAGTGAACCCTCCTTTCTGAGAATCCGGTTGACCCTCCCCAAAATGGATAGACCCCGAGTTCAACTTTCGGCATATTGTTTTAGGATTTTTCCCAGCTTTAGACCACCCAGACCCTGAATTCGACTACTGCTCACACAACCTCTTTAATTTTCTATTGATTTGCGTAACTTTAAAAGTCATACTTCCTCAGCTAAACAAAAGCACCAAATTTACTGAATGTCATCTTTCTTTAGGAAAACTTGAAATTGTACTTAAACTATGTGCATATATAAACAGTGACGGACCTATGATTTTCGTAGGTGGGGGGGGGGGTAGCGGTACCTCAACTTTTTCCAAAAAAATAAAGTATAGGTCTAAAATTCGCCTATCACGTTTGAAATAGCGTTTTTTAGCATTTTACTTTGTCTAGTTTTATTTAAAATCCTTTTTGACGCATTTTTTCAAAAAAGTTTTAAAATTTTCGACAATAGAAAAAGTTATTAAATTTATCTGTTTTCAGCCTGAAAATTTGTAAAATTAAAGCAGAAGAATTTTAGGACGCTTGAAATACTGCTCGATCTCCTGATATTTATAGCATTTGTTGCTGAACGCAAAACAGTTTTGAAGAGTCATGCTTGAAAATATAAGGAAACTATGCTGAAAAAGCTTTTTCTGCTTTTGAAATCGTTTAAAACCTATTCCCCGAGCGAAAATTCGGCTTACGGAGCTCTGAGAAAGTAAATAAATGTTATTAATAGGTATTATCCGGCGTGAAGCACCGGAGAAATTCGGGAAATTATGATCACTGACGGCCACAAATCATATATCCTTCCCTTATCTCGCCAATTTAGTTTTACGCTAATTGGGGGCCACCGCCTCCACCGCCCCCTCAAATCCGCCGCTGTATATTAATGGAGGTGATAACTTAATAATTTTGTATTGAAATTTGCCGAGTTCATTTAGTAATATATGTAAGAGTCTCACAAAACTGGGCAGATCCGAAGGTCCGCCACTGATCAGTGTTCGGTCGCTTTCGCGAGCGCCGAACCAGCGCTCAAACAAAGACGAGGATCGGCTGAGTTTTATGCCCACCTGGAGCATTAACTCACGGGTTAAAACTCGACTGCAGCACTGTTAAAAAGGCAGTGTGCAATACCGATCAAGCAACACCAAGAGAGCAACAGATGGGCTCTATCGATTGGTGAGCATGATGCAACTAAGAGAGCAACAGATGGGCTCTATCGATTAGTGCATAATGGCCTGGTGAGCGTGCTAGGCATACCGCTATAGCCCGTCTTAGCTCGTCATCGGCATGAATGAAGCCTGTTGGGGTATTACCTTCCCGTCATAGGCGTTTGAACCGGAGTTCAAAAGGCGTGTAACTACTGACAGCAGTTACAAATATATGTTTTGTGAGTCCCTAACATGAAAATCTATAATATTAATTTAGAGTTGTGTGTAAGTGTGTGTGTGTGGCGTGTGAGGCAAAAAAGTTTTTACTGGATAATTTTGTGATACTTATATTTTCACTCAATGGGTATTCTCGGGCGCTAATTACAATTTTTTGATTAAAATGGCTCGATCGGACTCCTGAAACCCGGAAACTACGGATTTATGTAAAAGGTTTTGGTAGCTCTAGCCACTTATGCAATTGCCGCAGGGTAAAATTTTAAAGCTACCCTAGATCAACTTTTTATGCGCTATCGACTGGTGTAAATCACTTTACACTACAGTGTAAACTTATGTGATGCCGTAAGAAAAACGTGATTTACAAGTGTATTTTATCAAAAATCTCAAATCGCAGCGGGAAAATTTTTTTAAAGTTTTAACCAATTATTAGACATCTTATGACTGACCTTGCTGTAGAATGTGAAGAAAATTCACTGTTTGGTTTCTGAGATACAGTAGCCCAAAGGTACCCTATGCATAGCGTAAAATTTAGGTTTTTGTCTTTTTGCAGAAGCACAGATTGACTGTTGCTTCCAAAATTTGGTCCCTGAGGTTTCTGGGACCGCTGATTTCATATTCGCTACTTTAAATATACGATCTGGCATCATAAAACATGTTTGAGACGGGCTGAAAGGAAATCACGTACGGGTACTTAAAAACATGATTAATCACTGAAAAAGAGCTTGCATCAAGTCAAAATTTTTGGCCTTGTAAACAAGCGCGCGTGAAATTTAATGCGAAGCAATCGAAAGCAGCAAACATGCGGCTTTCGAAAATACAAATCCAAATGTTTTTGCTTCTAGCGGCTAATTTACTATGCAACTTTTTGCATTTGTTTACAATGAGGGCAAAGTTGAACATTGTACAAAGTTGAACCCGACGCTATAAGATAGGACGTGATACAACATACTCAATGCTATACAATAGGACGTGATGTAACATACGCAATGCTATACAACAGGACGTGATATAACATGCCCCATGCTATAAGATAGGACGTGGTATAACATACCCAGTGTTACAGGATATGACGTGATATAACATACCCCATGCTACAAGATAGGACGTGATATACCATACCCAGTGCTATAACATATGCTGTGCTGTAAGATTGGTGTCCCAAAACATCAAAAATATGGTTTGCACCAAAAAAATCTTTGAGCATCCCAAAACATCAAAAAAAATAGTTTTGACTAAAAAATTTTTTAAACACCCCAAAACATCAAAAATATGGTTTTGACCGAAAAAAATTTTTAAACCTCTAAAAACATCAAAAGTATGGTTTTGGACCAAAAAAGTTTTTTTAATATTCCAAAACGTTAAAAGTATGTTTATGATCAAACAAAATTTTTAAAGATCCCAAACCATCTAATGGTATAATTTCCAGAACATCCCAGAACATCAAAAATATGATTTAGGATAAAGAATTCTCAGAACCATTCTATAACGTCAGCAATATGGATTTAATCAAAGAAATGGTTGACAAAAGACAGTTTCAAAAAATTTAAAAAATACAATATGTTTTTACCAACAATTTTTTTAGAGATATCCCAAAAACATCAAAAGTCCCGAAAGATAAAAAAATACAAAAGACATCTCAATCCCATACAGCTATCAGGCCTAAGTTCAGCCAGGGCAATGCCGGGCAGCTCAGCTAGATAAAAATATAAAAACCGCTCGCCGATCCATTGCAGAGTCATTCAATTTTTTATACTAATTAATGGTTAAGATATTATTTGTTTACAAACACTCTAGCAGATGGGGCAGCGAAGCGCCCCATTTGCTAGTCTTCATTTAAACTTCAGTTTTGCTTCTAGATATTACGACCTAAGCGGAACCGGAGCATGCGGAAAGCGTTTAAACGCGAAAACGGATCAATTGGTTGCCATTAGCCGCAAGTGGTTCACGACAAGCAACCCCAACAAGGATCCCTATTGCAAAAATGTTTGTGTCAGGGTGCAGTATAAGAACAAACCCGCAATAACGGTAACCCCATTGCGAAGCAATTAGCTTTAGACACAATGAAATGCCCTGATTAAGCCTGGCATAGTAGTTTCCATGAAATGTGATTTAAGCCCAGCTTAAGATAAAGCGCAGCTTACGCCTACATAGCTCAGCGGTTAGTATGGTTCAAGTCAGACGTAGGCCCTGCTTAAGGTTAGGCGCAACTTAAGTCCGACTTAGTGTTTTCTGTAAAGTGTTTCAAGTCTGGCTAACATTCTGGATGTCTTGATGGTATCTGTCAAGTTTGCTTAAAACCCGGCGAAAGGTTGATTAAAATTTAAGCAAGACTTAGGTTTGGACTGTTGATTTATGTAAAGTATGTCGTAAGTGTAGCTTTAGCCTAGCGGGTTTAGATCAAAGATTTGGTCAGGCTCAAGTCGGACTTTTATCTGACTACATCATTTCATGCAATAGAAATCTGTTAAAATTTAATTTAATTTAATTTAAAATCTTTTACCTGACTTATATTTTCTATATCATAACTTTATAATCTCAAACGCGATATACAAATTCAAATAATCTAATCGTTTACAAGTTTTACCAAAAAATAGTAAGATGTAGCTGATTGAATTTAAATTTCCTACTTATAAATCCCACGCGTTCTTGAGTTGTTCGCCCCAACCCAAGGCAAAACTTTTGCTTTTCTTAAAAATTGTTAATCACGTGTCTTCTAAGCGTTTTCAGCGATTTTATGGCTTAAAAGAGTCAAATTAATGGACTAGATTTGCTCACTTACCTTGAAACTTTCGCGATTTTTTTGTCTTTTAAATGTTCAAGTAGAATAATTATCATAAAAAGCTAAAAAAATAGTGTTTTGGTTCGTTCCCATAATTTTTGAGCCTTGGAAAAGCATGACAATTTTTAAAGATCGAGATGTTTAAGAATTAATATGCTGCTGACATTAGTACTTATAAACTTTAATCGATTAATGAAATATTAGTTCTTTTTATTAAAAATTAATTATTAAATAAATAAGCACATAATAATGAATGGATAATATTTATAATGCTGTTAAATCAAACATCCCTTCCATCACATTTGCATAGGTTCATTATATTATTTCTGGTTGATAAACCGTGCACTGTAATGTATTTAGAATACATTATTGATTTGACCGATTTTTGTCATTTCGTAGGTTCCTGTTAGAGACAAGTGCCCAGCCTGCGATATGAACCATTTAGATCTGTCCAAAGCCGCATTCGATAAATTAAAAACGTCGACGGGCCAGGGCGTACTCGAAAATGTTAAATGGAAGTTTGTTAGATGTTAAAAATTGATAACATAATTCAATGCCAATTAATGTCAACAAGGATATAAACAACATATTTTTTTCTTTATTTGTACGCTCAAACGTTATAATCCTGCTTGGAATGTATTGAAAATTGTATTATTATACATCAATTTTTTATTAATCAATTAAAAAACAAGTTTCACACATAAGTACATAATGCGACTTTACACCATTTTAATTGTGGAACAATCGTCTGTAATAGCCACCATCACTTAGCTATTAAAGTCGCCGTATATATGGAACTTTGAACTCCTCCGTTTAGTGTTATTATATTAGAGCAGAAAATTCATTTTGTCTTATTTTTAGACCAGACAAATGCTCTAATTAGCTTTGTAGAATAAGTAGCTACGTTTCAAGTCTCTTGGTTTCATACCAGACAAGAACGGAGGGGAGGGGATTTGGGTGCATGAGTGGGCAGCACCCTGATTAATTCTATGGATGCAAGATTTTTCAAAGCTCAGAAATGATTTTAAAATTGGTGGAATGGCGAAAAAACAGCATTTTTAAACATTTCTCATCAAGCATTATCTATTGACATTAAAAAATTCCGGAAAAAAACCAAAAAAATTCAAAAATTGAATTCTGGTGCGGGGGGGTTTGATTTTTTGGGAGTGTTCGAACTTCTAGGGTGCATACCCCCACGCTCATGTGTGGCTAGAACCCAAAAACCCGCCGTTCGAAATTTAATACCCGATAATCGAAATTGTACGATGTTTCTGGATGATTTCCTGCTTCACATATACAAGCTACGCGAGGCTTTTTTGTATATAAGCTGGAAGTCTGAAGCACAATGTTCAGTTTGATCCCATTCCTTTGAAAAGAATCTGTGATATCTCTATTTGGTCAAAATTGTCGTACGATAGAGCTAAAGCTTAATCATGTAATAATAGTAATAATACCGACATTGAAAGAAAAGGCTAAAACACAGTAATGTTGTGCATAAGGAAAAAGTTTTACAGATTATGCTAATCTGGCTGCCGGTGTCGCACGTTCCGTGCCTTAAAGTGTATGGCCGGACACTTTAGGGTACCTTAAAATGTCCGGCCAAACATTTTAAGGCACCTTAAAGTATCCGGCTCTGCCTTAAAGTGTCCGGGTCACGCTGAGTATATACGTACGCATATACGCCCACGCATATCACTCGCTGTACAATTAGGTAAGTAGGCATGTACATGCATGCGTAACTTGTACAATGTATTGAGGTACATAAATACAAGCAAGTCGATGCATTACGAAGAATTCGTTGCATCATCAGTGGCGTCGTTTAGCGAACTTGGAGATAAAATCGATTATAAAAATAACTTTCGTGAGGAACGATCGACGATATTTACGAAATTCAGTCATAAATGTTGTGAATTGAAACTGCACACGGTTCCATTCACTCATGATTCTAAAAAGACATGCTAAGACTTCATTTTATCTATTGCCTATCGTGCTACCATTCGTACATGTAACAAGGGGGTGGAGATTTCCATAACCGAAGTCGTAAATGTGAAAATATAAATTTAAATAAACATAAATCGTTTATTCCCATCTCCCCGATTTTGTGCAAAAACTTGCGATTTCTAGCCACTTTAGGTGCATTCTTTTAATTTTTGAATAAAAATTGAAGTTCGCGCACTCCCCCCTAACGATCAGCGAACCCCCACCCAACACTTTGGGCTGTTGAATGCCTGCTACTTTACATGGGCAGTGGGCCAAATTCTGGCAGTCAGATGGAGCATAACTGCAAAAACGCTAAATTATTCAATTCTACGGATCTACCAATTTGGAGAGACTTTGGATTTTGGGGGTTCAAAAACCCTATCCTTTTACGTCTACGTATGATGCCCGCTCTATCCCAATGTTTAAATACATTTTTTTCTCGCTTTTAAGCACGTTATTGTGGCCCGGACACTTTAAGGTGAACCCGGACTCTTTAAGGTACCTTAAAGTGTCCGGCCGGACACTTTAAGGTGTGACACCGGGAAAATCATGCGAAGCCAAGAGAAAATTAATAGAAAAATATTTAGCAGGAAAAACAAGCCTAAAATCTTCGCGAAGGAGAAGGCTAAAACCTGCGCTAAATGAAAAATTTTTACAGCTTATGCTAATTAAGTTCCAGGAAAAATTATGCAAAGCAAAAAGAAATTAATGCAAAAAGTAGTATTTAATAATACGGTGCCAAAAACGTTCGCCTTTTACCCAGCGGAACTGATAACGGAGCTGTCCTGTTATACGCAAACAACACATAAAGTAGATTATGGCTTGCCCCACCTGAACACAAAGTGGTAGGTATATGTTAGCAACGCAGCAAGGGCCTATTTGCACGGAACTCTCTATGACTTCTTGTCTTTCTATATAATTCAAATGACTTGAATAAACTAGAACTTTAATTTGATTTTCTTAAATGCAAAATGCGATTATTAGGTGTGGTAAAGTTTTTTTATTTTCTTTAGTTAACATTTACTGCATAGTAGCATTCGCAAACTGGGGCAAGGGATTCGGGGGTTTACAGTTCACACCCTTAGAATTCAAAAGCCCCCGAAAAAATCGATAAACTCCCGCCAGAATTAAATTTTTAGCATATTTGTGTAAGGTTTTTGCCAGTTTTACACCACCCGGACCTCCAGAATGTGGTCGCTGCCGAGATATGTATGTTAGCATGGCTTATTTGAGTGATCCTGCGATTCGCTTTCATTTATGGTGTGATTGCGAAGATCTTTTGATGATATTCTTTTCATTGCTATGATCTCCAATTAGCTGGGTGGTAATTTATTTCTTTTGGGGGTCTACCGGATTAAGGGAGATGAAAACCCTTAACCCACCACGCCAATGTTTAATCGAAACCATAGGTGCACAGTACGGCTGCTCGGGCGGGGGTCAGCCAATCTGAGGTCGTCAAAAATTGAGGTTTTTTGGGCCAGACAGACCTAAAAAACTGGTTTACAAGCTAAAATAGCCTTAAAACTACCATATTTCACAGTTTCTGATCATTTTCAAGCAGTTTTGGAGAAAACTATTATTTCATTCAATTTTAACCTTCATTTTCCTCATATTCTACACATGATTTCCGTTCTTCTATTCTTGGGGTCTAAAATCCCCCAAACTTCCACGGGCATGTCTGACGATGAGTTTGAAAACATGCCCCCAAATAGATGAAAAATAAGAAGTTCAGGGTCTTGACCTATATAAAGATAAAAGAAAATTTTTTAAGAAGAAAATAGACAAAATAAATGTCAAAAAAACAAAATCATACTTTTATAGCAAACGTGCTAATCGATCAAAAAGTGAAGTAAGTTATTTGGTTCCAAATGTTTAATACACCACCTTGTAGAGATTCATGCTTGCTCAAAAATCTATATGACTGCATCAGCCAATAGAGTCGGTTCGATGGTGCGCAAAATAGCCAAAAATTTCACAATAAATTCAGTTCTTTATATCTATCGATTAGGGGGGTGCCTTTTGGATTGTGGTTTCCCCGAGACCCATACGTCCGAGTGTGTATCGGACTGCACTCCCCCATCGCCCACTGACGCTGACCCGCAGACTGTCTGATCGCTTATTAATAATTCAAAATATTTATTGGTTATTTAGATTATTAGTTATTTTTGAAATCCATCATTAATTATTAGTTATCTTTGTAATTTTGTCAATTTATTTAAAATTATGTATTAATCTTTTGTTATTATTTTTCACTTTTTAATTATTCAGATCGTCTTAAACAGCGAAATAGCCGGCAATGTGTTAAATCGGTCTGCCATATGATTACACGTACTTGAGCGTTTGGAGTTGGATACGTGACTCGATTATGTTTATTTTAATTTTGTTGGTCAGACTAACCTGTTTTACGCCCTTAAAATTTAGGCCATTTCGAAATGTTTATTATAATGTTTTTGGTCAGACTAACTTGTTTTACGCCGGTAACTTTTAGGTTAGTTCGAAATGTTTATTTTAGTTTTTTACTCATTGTTGTGCGTTACCTAGTTTTGCAACAAACATTACTAATGGTATATGATTAGTCACGAGAGCCATAAATACAAAATAGACGATGGCTTACTTCAAAACATTTATTCGTTGGTTGTTCGACTGTTGCCTTATTTCTCCCAAATTTAACTTTTACCATTCTTGTAGCATTAACAGCTCATTTTCGTTCAAAATCTGGCTTTAATTAATTTTTTTATCATTTGGACTACAAGGCTCAAATTTTTGCGCTTTAAAGTTCTGAATAGAGCGGTTGTGATCGTGGTTTTAATGAAGCGAAATAAATTTTAGATAAATGAATGTATAAATAAATAAATAAACAAATAAATGCAATAACCACAAAATTATTAACGGATTTGGGTTAGACCTAAAGCTGGTAGGAGAAAACGCTCGAAGCATAAATAATAGTATATCCTAGTATGTTATACGATTTTGTAGATTTATGAACATTTTTGTAATTTCCAGTGGATGAATCATTTGCTTAAATCGCAATGGTGTTGCCCCAAACTCTGTCCAATTCACTTAAGTGGTGAAAGTAACTTACTAATCATTACACAAAAACTTTCAGGTAAGGATGCACCCCGGCAAAAAAATATAAAATGGCAACGAGTTTACATATGATCCCCACACATATTTTTTTAAGCTTACATTGAGGATATGCAAATGACGAACGAAGGGGCAAGAGATTTTTACAATTGTCATTCATAATATCATTTGCTTAGAATTTCGCTTTACGTGAATACGCTTCTACCTTTGTTTATGTCCAGTGCCAGTCAGAGTTATACGTTGGGGGCTTAGGTCTATAGACCCCTCACAATAGAAAATGGGGAATCCTCTTATTTATATTTGACACCGAAAATGGATGCAAGACGAAACTTTTATGCAAAAGCAGTCAAAATGAATAAGAATGTGAATTGATTAACATATCTTTTACGCAATTTTGATACAAATATATAGCTACCCGTTTGTGAAACCATTTGTTTTCAAAGAAACCTCCGAGTAAGCAATCCAAAGTCGCCAGAATTTAAAATACCACCCAGATTCCAACTGATTCCAGAATTATATCTTAAACATCTTTCCCATTTTTACTCTATTTCTCATATCAGTGAAGATATAGCTCAGTCAAAAAAGACCAAAAAATGGTGTTTTCTGCCTATGCCATCTGTTCATCACTAGTTTTGTGGCATTTGATTATTTGTGCACCCTCCCCTTAAAAGTCAGACGCTTTTCATATAAGGTGCCAACAATCTGATCGTGGTTCTTTGAACTCAAGCCAATATCCACATTATTAATATCCTTTGTTGGTTCAGCCCACGTTTCTACGAGTAGTAGCTCATTCCGACAATGTTTTGTTTACGTGTGCCTAAATCGACACAGCTAATAACGCTTTACATTTGTCTGATTAAGTCATGTTTTGATGTTTTGATCTTTCTGCCAAGAAAAACTTAGCTTCGTCAGCTTAACCCTTATCTTCCAATTCTCGCTCATTTCATGATAATGCCTTTAAATGTCTGAATTCGACGTTACAGGTTATTGGTGACCGAAATAAGTCGAACAGGCTACTACTCATTGTCCAAATGGCATTCTTTGGTTTCCGTCTATTCGCTATTCTGCTATTTCAATTATCAGTGGAAAAAATATCCGCAGTTGAATATGACGTGAGCCGGACTGGAAAAGCAACGTAAGTCATTTCTTTCAACCTCAAAAAATTTTATTCTGATTTAGTGGAACCAGATTCGAATTCGGATTCTAGAGATCTAAACCATATTTGGATGTGGGCTTTTGGGCGTTTAGTAGACCCCAGAAATCTAGCACACCACGCATGCTGTGGAATCATAATTTTTCGCATGTTTTTTTAGGATTTCCGCTAATTATACACTATACGACCCCCAGAAATCAGCTGCTGACTAATCTACATCCATAGGTCTTCATATACCTGAAAGTGAAGGGGATTATTATTAAAAAAACGCTCATTTTCTACTAGAAAAGCCAAGACTGAAAATATGGATGTTTCGTGTGCAAAATAGTGTTTTTTTCTGTTTTTCATATATCAAACTTGATTAATTTTTGTACGTACACGCATTTTTCCCGTAAAGTGATGACATTGCTGTAAATTATGTGTAAAGACTGTCACATATATAATTTATGCACAAAAAACGTACCAACGCCGAATGAATCAAAAATTATATTGTATGGTAACAATGGCTAGTTTTCACATTTAAAATGTGGTTCAACAATGTTTGAATTATTTTTTATCCTAAAGTTGTAATGCGCTCTATAAGATGTACGTTGCCAAAAAACTATGCATATCTCTGGCAAAAATAGGATTTTAGACCGCCAAGAAAATCTGATAAATGTCATTAATTTTCACTTGAAAGGTAGTAAAAACCTTTGTCCAAACGATTAACAGAAATTGATTTAAAAGTAAGGTTCACTTATTCATCTTGTGACCTGTGTTAATCCGAAAAGGAGGAGAGATTTGGCGTGGCTCCGAACGGCGCAAAGGTATAATCCGGCGCAGAGCGCCAAAAAATTCAAGAAATTATGATCACCGACGGCGAAAAATCATTTCAAATCATATAACCTTTTCTTGCCTCGCCAATTATTTTTTTGTCAATAACGGGGGAGGTGGAGGCCGGGCCGCCTCTCGCCCCTTTAAATCCGACCCTGTATAGTAATCGAGGTGATAATTTGATAATTTTGTCGTAAAATTTGCAATGTTCATTTAAGGGTTTTGTTGTTTCTGGAACGCCTCAGCTGATTTTTCTCTGATTCACGCATTAGGTTCAATGAAGTTATGATTTAATCTGTCGCTCATTGAAAATTAAAGAGTATTTTGTGAAAAAATTACAAGCAGTAAGATTTAGTTTTGTGAGTCCTTTACGTAAAAATCTTCATTTGAACTTCAGTTTTGTTCCTAGATATTACGACGACACCGGAATCGGAGCATGCGGAGAGTCTTTGAATGCGAAAACGGATGAATTGGTAGCCATTAGCCATCAATGGTTCACAACTAGCAACCCCAACGACGATCCTTATTGCAAAAATGTTTGCGTTACGGTGGAGTATGAGAACAAACCCGCGATAACGGTAAACCCGTTTAGCGAAGCAATTAATTTTAGGCACAATGAAATGCCCTGCTTTAGCCTGGCATAGTAGTTACAATAAAATGTGATTTAAGCCTAGATTAAGATTAAGCGCAGCTAAAGCCTAGCTCAGCGGGTCCCGTCAAGTATGATTCAATTCTGACCTAAGCCTTGTTTAAAGTTTTGCGCAACTTAAGTCCGGCTTAGTGTTTCCTGTTTAGTGTGTTTTTGGGTGTGGCTAAAATTCTGGATGTCTTGATGGTTTTTGTCAAGTGTGGTCAAAGCCCGGGTGAAGCCTGGTTAAAAGTTATGCGCAACTTAGGCTCGGATCAGGGGTTTATGCAAAGTATGTCGTAAGTCAAGCCTCAGGCTCTGGCTCAAACTTAAACGAAACTTGAGGTAGTTTAGTAATTGCCGTAGTTAAGCCAAATTAAGGGCAATGTGAACCTCAGTTAGTAATTTCTGTAAAGAGTGTTTATGCTGGCTTCAAATCAAACATTAGGTCAGGCTCAAGTAAAACTTTTGTCTGACTGCATCATTTCATATCATAAGATATCTGATTGAATTTGATTTTCATTTGATCTTTCAAATCCTTTACCTGGCTTATATTTTTTATATGATAAGTTTACAATTTTAAATGCAATATACTAACTTCAAATAATCTTATCGTTCACTAGTTTTACCAAAAAATAGTAAGGCTTGACTGCGCATAAAAGTATTCGTGTTTTTACTTTTTGAATAAAATTGTCATTGAAGCTAATTGAATTTATATTTCCTAATTATAAATCCTACGCGTTCTTGTGGTCTTCGCCCCCCTTTGCAAAATTTTTGATTTTTTTCAAAATTGTCAATTATGTGTTTCCCAAACGATTTTATGGCTCAAAAGAGTCAAGTTGATGGACCAGATTTGCTCACTTACGTTCAATTTTCGAAATTTTTTATCGTTTTGAATGTTCTAATAAAATAATTATCATCAAGAGCTAAAAAATAGTGTTTTGATGCGTACCCATCGTTTTCGAGCCCTAAAAAGGCATGATAATTTTTAAAGAACGACTCGTTTTAGAATTTATGTGCTAATGAGTGCTGAAGCATATCATTTAAAAACTTGAATCGATAAATATAATATTAGTTTTTTTTGATGAAAATTAATTAATACATAAATTTCATTAGATAAATCAATACATAATAATAAATTGATAATAATATTAATAATACTATTGAATCAAAGTTTTATTAATATGATAATTATTTCCTTCCTTCACAATTACATAGGTACATTATATTGTTCCTGTGTGATAAATCGTGCACTGTAATCTATTTAGTATACATTATTGATTTGTCCGATTTTGTCATTTTTGTAGGTTCCTGTTAAAGACAAGTGCCCGTCCTGCGATCGTAACCATTTAGATCTGTCCCAAGCCGCATTCAATAAACTAAAAACGTCGGAGGGCCAAGGCGTACTCGAAAATGTGAAATGGAAGTTTGTTAGATGTTAAAAACTTGTTAACATAATTGAATGTTTACTAATGTTAACAAGGGTTAACAATATAGTTTACGTTATTTCGTAAGCTAATACGTTATAATTCTGCTTGGAATGTATTAAAGATTACATTAATCTTGATCAATTGTTTAAAGATAAATTTAAAAAAACATGTTTCGCACATAAGTACAGAATGCAACTTTATACCATTTTATTTGTGAAATAATGACCTGTAATGGCCACCTTCACTTAGCTATCAAGGTCGCCGTATATGCAATCTTGAATTCCTCCGTTTGGTGTTGATGTGTTACAGCAGATAATTCATTTTGTCTTATTTTCAGACCATAGAAATGATCTGGTCAGCTTAGTAAAATAGGTGACAACATTTCAAGTAACCTGGTTCCATACCTGACAAGCACGTAGGAAGGTGATTTGGGAGTTCAGAAAAAGTCGATTCTGATTGTCTATCGATTTTTGCAAGAGTCTGCTAGATACTCGGGGTCGTAATTTCACAAACCCCAACCTTTTACGGTAAAATAACAAATTTTTTACTTGCTCTTTTATAAAAAGATGAAAATTTTTTAAATAAGAAAATTCGAAAGCCAAGCATGAATTTTTTATTTCGGAATAACAGGGGAAGATGACGAAAAAAGATAAGAAAAAGCGAAAAATAACATGACAGTGATAGAAGACAAATACATATAAGACAACACAAATTATGCGTTCGATTAGTAGAAAGAATGCAAGTGTGAATCATCGCGCTACCTTTGTAAATATGATTCGCCAAATAAATAAATGAACAAATAAGTAAATTATTAAACAAATAAAGACTCGTCAACGGCGATAACTATGACTCGTATGCAAATGAAAATAACTTTTTCGTCGATTTATGCGCGATGAGTTTATTACAGTACTCAGATTAAAGATTTGACATTTTCTGTGTGAAAATATATTTAGAGTCTTTATTTCATAAACTATGTCAACCTGCGACGATTTGTCATGTCCGTAAGTCGTACCTATCTTTATCATTGCAGAGGTTAGAAAACATGTGAAGCGGATTTCGTTTGCAGTACCAATATGTGTTTTGGTAAAGATATCAGATATATTTCCTGATCTATATTGGGCTGCCTATTTCATTTTTTACTGTAATTTTACATTTTTTACTGATGTAACTCTTCGCGAATCATTTCTATAATGTTCTACTGAATTTCTGACAGGTGAAGCAAAATTAGTCGACACGAACATCACTTATTTTTTCAGTGACTTGTTGTGTTATTACATTTTCGAATTTAAATCGAGGACGTCACAACAGGACAGGCGCATGGAAAGAGCGTCGCAGAATAGAAAAATGACAATTTCTTTAAATAATCAAAAAATTTCTTCAAAACTTCATAATGTGACCAGAAACATAGACGCTATCTAAACATTTATGCCAGTTTTTCAAGGCTCAGAAAATTTATTGACTGACCTCCCGTACTGACTAGCATACCCAAATCGACCATGCTGTGTATCTAACACACGTAACCTGAGGAACAACACTGTGCGAGATAGATCATGCTATAACCGGCGCCGCGGTGGGACTCCAACCACCCCCTTACACACCCCTTCTTCTCCGTCCTAAATGTTTTATTTTACCGCCTATAATTACTTTAACGTTGATCCCTGAGACGACATCAGGGTACAGATTTTTACCAGACTCCATCCTAGGGTGTTGCGCCCCAGGTGCATGGGCATAGGTGGAAGGCACCAAAGTTCTGGAGGGTGGGGGTTGCAAGATTTTTTAAAGGTTAAAAAATTGCCTTAAAAATGGTGATAAGGCTAAAAAAACACCATTTCAACGTTTATCATCGAGCACTATCCATTGGCATCAAAAACTTGCGAAAAAAAACACAAAAAATTTTAAAAATTGAATTCTGGGGGGAGCATTTTGGTTTCTGGGTGTATACCACCAAACTCCCCACGCCTAGGCATAGTCACGGCCTATACTACTCAGGGATGATAGGCTTTTAATCAAAGCAAATAACATTCCATTTGCTTTCGTCGTTAATGAGTTACAAGGCGATTCGTATTTTGACCAACCCTGTATGTAACTATATGCATTTGGAATGGACACAAACTGTGTGATACGACAAATTTTCCTTTGGTTAGTTTATGATTTCAATAACATTTCAATAAATCAAAAATATACTATGCTATATCTATGACTAATTGCTCTTGTGTGTCGATGTAGAAGAACTGACCTGAGTTCTTTAGGCTAAAAGCGCGCATATATGAGAGGATTTGATATGTAGAAGCGACTGTTCACTGAGTAAGAGTTTTGAAAAAATGAGCTTGCTAAGCGAGAGTTGTAAACAAAGAGAAACTTAAAGTTTAAAACATACCATTAAATTATGAAGAGAATTATAAAAAGATTTTAAACTATAAGAAAATGAAAGAGGTGGGAATTTAGTAAATTGAAACAAATTTAGAGGATATGATGAAACATTATTGTTGAGAATAGGACGATCACGTGCTATGTATAATGACTCCTTGATTAAAAGATCAAAAGAGTTGGATGCTCGACTAATAACCTTGAAGCAATCTGATGTAATTGAATGATTGCTATTTGAAATATGTTTGTGAACAGCAGATAAGCTATCACCCTGAATTGGCTTTCCTGTAGCAAATGAGATGCCAGTATGCTCTGCAATTCTACTCCCAAAATGTCGGCGAGTTTCGCCAATGTAACTAGCCATACAGCTAGAACACGTATACTTATATACTAAATTTGAGAGTAGCTTAGCAGGTACAGCATCCTTGTTCTTGAAAAACCGGCTTATACACATGACAGGTTTGTAAACAAACCTTAATCTAATCTGAGGGTAAAATGCAGATATAAGCTTTAGAATTCTGCTGCGTACATTGTAGCCATGCACACCAGTGTAAGGCAAAACAAGAGAATAGCATAATTTATCACACCCAACTTTTATTTCATCACTTTTATTATAAACCTTTGTCATAAAGTCGGATATGACCTTATCAATCAAGCCAACGGGATACTCATTTTGCAGTAGAGTCTGCTTCAGCTTGTCAATATCAGAGACAAAAGTCTGATATGAGTTACAAATCATGTAAATGCGACTCACAAGAGTCCGTATTAAACCAACTTTATAGGCAAAAGGAATGAAGCTAGACAATTTGGCATAAAGGCCAGAAAATGTAGGTTTCTGATATGATGATGTCACAATATCATCGGACTTCCTTTCAACAAGAACATCAAGGAAATTTAATTTCTTGTCACATTCAGTTTCAAATGTGAACTTCATATTAGGATGTTGCTGATTCATGTAATCAGCAATCATGTAATCATTGTCGAGACTGATTTAGTAAGAGATCTGTTGCATTTCCTGCAAATTACTCATTACCACGATTGGGCCTGAAGGATCTAGATTGAACTGACCGACCAGACATGCAGGTGGGGCAGGGAGACTTGGGTTATAGACCTCCTAGAATACAGAAGTGGGAAATTTACTGTAAAAATAATAAGGCAAAATTAAGGCCTAAAAAATTTGAAAATCAAAATTCGTTTCAAAGGTGCTTGAAACTGCCAAAAACGTAAAACAATGTAGTTTTAACGCTGTTTTAACATTTATAGAGCTGTGCCGTTGCCTGGCCCCGGCCACGGCTCCTGCGCTGGAGCCGGTGCCCCGGGTCGGGGCCATAGTACCCCGGCGCCTTATATATTCAACGCGATCTAAATAATATATTCTTTAAAATTTAAATTAAATCTGTTATTGAACTTGCTAAAATAAGACAATACGAACGAATGGCTCGAACAAAAATATTTTAAAAAGTCATCATCAAAAGTTCATAGAGTATAATAATCTACATAAATGAACTCATGCACGAGTTGAGTACCATATTCTTAAAATGCGAGTGCCGATAATGTGCTGCCTGTACCAAAAGTAAGGCAGAGTGCTGCGCTTTCCCGATTTTAATGAAATACTCAATCGATATTTGAGTGCATTGCATAACATAATAATAATTATAATTGCATAATAATCATCGTCATTTGTTTCATTGCACATTTGTGGGTCTCGTGCACTATATCAGGCTATCCAACAAAATTCAAAGTGTAAAATAGAAACACGCCTTTGAATTGGTGGTAATTTTTGAATTCACAGATCGCAATTCCATGCATCTTATACTGAGTTTAATTAAGTGTTGATGCGCGAAATCTATAATTATGCACGTGTGTGCTGTGTGTGAAGATTCTAAAAGACGTTGCAGCACTTTTTTAGGGCCCCGACTCCTGCGCCGGGGCCCAGGCCCCGGCCCCGACAATGTAGGTGGCTCCGGCACAGCTCTAAACATTTAAATGATTTTTGAAGTCATTTTGGCCCAACACCCCCAGATTGGCTGACTCACCAAGATCGGCTATGCCGTGCTTTTGTGAACTGAATCCCCTAAATTAAAAATCGTCATAATTAACTTTTTTAAGTTTTGTCAATCTTGTCGCGAGTTGTTGATTTCAACTCTCGGAACTTAATATTTTACGTCGGAAGCGTGGCTGCGTTTTTGACTCTACTATAAACTTTGCTACTTTTTCGGCTGCAAAGAAATTCCGTAGCCCTAGAAACCCTCTCAGCATAAGTGGGCGACACCAAAGTCTGAGGGGCGCAAGATTTTTTCAAAGGTAAAAACATGGCCTTAAAAATGGTGGTATTGGCAAAAACACCATTTTTTAACGTTTCACATCTATTCATTGGCAACAAAAAATTGCAAACAAAAATTTGAAAAATTTTCAAAAATTAAATTTTGGAGGTATTTTGGATTCTGGGGAATGCATCCCCCAAACCTTCCACGCCTAGGTATGCCTCTCAGCCGCTGTTTACGCATGCTTTTCATCCTGGTGTATTTTAGATCCTCAAAGAAGCCTGTAACCACGTAGTTTGTACAGGATAATTAGCTCAATCGGATTTTATTTTGTTCGATATGTTCTTGTTTTAATCTGGAATATTAGAGATTGTTTATAGATCGGAAAAGAAAATAACAAGAATGCGAAAAAAGATGGATATATAAAAAGTTATTACGCATTCTGTAAAAAGGAATGCAAGTTGAAATTATCGCATTAAATTTGTAAATGCGATTAACAAACTACATAACTAAATAAATAATTAATTAGTTAATTAATGAAATAAGTAAAATTAATTAATTAAGTGATAATAATTAAACAAACAAATAAATAAATAAACGGATAAGTTAATAAATAAGTAATTATGCAAAGTAATAAATAAAGAGACAGATAAATATTAAATAAATAATTAATAAATAATCAATGAATAAATATTTAATTAATTATTAAATGAATAAAGAAGTAAATGGATAAATAAATTAATACATAAATAAATAGACAAAATTAATTAATTCATTCATTCATCAATAGGAAAGCAAATTAATGAATTAATTAGTCAATACATTAATCAATAAATGACCAGCTTATTAATTAACCAATAAATCAATTGACCTGGTTAAACGAATTATTTTAGGTTCCCTATTTAAAATGTCTCACGAACTCGATCGTTCTTTGGCGATTATTATGAAGCCATATGCAAATGTGGATACATTTTTTGTCGAATTGTACGACAGAAAAAATTCGATTATTAAGCTTTGCTGGCACAAAGATAGGGCATGAGATTAGCGTGGTACTCACTTGTATTAAATAATTTGGCATTTTATAGCATAAAAAGCTGTTGCGTGTCTTTATTTTTTCTTTAAACTGTGGACGTAGATCGTAAAAAAACAATACAACTCACTTAAATGTTATTCAAAATGTTATTAACTAGTGCGCAGAATCAATACGTTATTACTACAAAAAATTAATAATGAATTAATCAATTAGTTGGAGAAATATTTAATTTGTTTAATCCGGATGCCAAGTATACGGGGTAGCAAACATACATGACCAGCAATACAAATGCAAGCCTTTATGAGCCCAAAATGGCCAGTAAGTGGTATAAATGCTCAAACAATGTGCGAGTAACATCGATTTTAATGCACGATTTCTGCTCATTTTCAAAAACTCTTGCGAAAAATTTTCGGTCTATGGATCCAAATGCACAGCACGGTTGGTCTGGGAGATCTTATGGTCTAAATGGGCTTGTCAGAAATATTTTTTGGCTGAAACGTCATAAGTGGCACAAAAGCTAAGATTGCATAAAAACTGCCATTTACAGTTTCTAATCATATACGAGCAATTCGTACAAAATTTCTTATTTTTCCTTAATTTGTTGCATTCATGTTGTCTCTTTTTTCCAAAAATTGACCATTTTTCTATTCTGACGTTTCAGACCCCTAACCCCACGTCTCTGGCCAGCACCCCAATTTGACCCTCCATTGACCGTGCCCTAAACCCGAGGCATAATGAATCACTTCATTATCATTTTTTCTATTCTTCCTTATGTGTCCAAAACTTTGTCTAGCCTCGTTTTGGCTTCAGTCACATCGCTTTTAACGATTTAGCGTGATGAGAAGTTATAGAGAAGTAAAAAATAAGCATTTTTGGCCTATTTACAGTAATATCACAAAAACTAAAAATGGAAAAACAAGGTTCTAATAAAAAGTTTTGTGGTTTATTCCTTTCCAGCTTCTCAAATGCAACCTCTGGTTGTGTTTAACGCAACAGAAATCTATTTTTTCTTGCTTTTGCATGGATATCCACCAAACGCATATTCTTATATATTGTAATAATTTTATTGTTGTACCTCTTTCAAGAATAATTTTTACAGAAAATAACATACATGTTTAGAAAGAGCATAAGAAGTTGCACTAAATGACTAAATGAAAGGAATAACTGTAACAGCATATAAAGATTGTGTAGCTTAACTTGGACTAGGGGTTTTTATTCGAAAAATATTGCCAAAATATTTTATGCTCGTTTGCTGAGCTAATGATAGCTTGTTTTGCTTACGTACGTTTTTAAGTAAAGAATTAAACACAATTTGAGCAATAAAATTTATATATTTAGTCTTAATTGCGGTGCGCCTTATCGACTTTATTAATATTTTCAGACGGACAATGCTCGCAATGACTGTCAGAATGGACACAATATTTTTACTGCTATAGCATGGGATGAAAATACCATTAAGATTACAAACAGGGCAAAAGATTTCAAGGTAAACTTAGAGCAAACTTTAAAAAATGTGTCATAATGTTCGAATTAGTGCGGAACTGCGATTTTTTGTAAGGAAGAGAGAATACAGAGTGCTCCACCTTACTATATAATGTATTTTTAGTAATAACTTCGATAATATTTATTATTTTTAATGATTTTCCTTAAATGGATAAAAGGCCCAATAGAAATTAATTGGCAAGATTCAATCAGTTTTGCTTGTTTGTAGCGTAACCTGCACAAGTTTGTGTAAAACTTTGATTTTCGGACATTTCTCCTTGTAACATTTATGTATTCTCCGATCAATGACAGCCAATGATTAACGAAACTCAGACGATGGTAGATAATATTTTTGAGGTAAATAATGCTCGTGATTAATTAAAAATTCTTTCGAATCGACTCACGCAAGTTAATAAGAAATCGTTTACAAAAGTCAATCTTGCTGAACTGGAAAGAGTTGATTTTGTAATAATGTTATGTTTTCATCAGTATGTGCGAGTACCGTATAACCAACTTAAGCCAAATTTTGTCAGTTACAATTCATGTTTCATTCTCAATCTCTTTCACCGCACGGAGGAATGGGCCGCCTTATTGAAAGAACATTCTCTCAAATTTGAAATTTTCAATATAGTCTGTCAAGTTCTAACTTATTCAAATATATAAAAATAAGAACTAATCTACAAAAGCTCTGAAGACTGGTTTTTCAGCATAGAAGTTTAATTCGCGTTATTTTGGATACGTTTACATCGATTTTCGACTTATCTGATGATTTTATAATTTTCTACACCGTATTAACATAAAAATATCATAAAAATTCGAAAGAATGGAGCAAAATATAGTCAAAGAATGAGTATATGACGCGGAGCACCGAAAATGTGTCACTTTTGAGCAAATAATTAGCTAGAAACACTTTAAACAGGCACTTTCTCTACAAATATTTCAAAAATTCGAGAATTATAAGAGTGAAAAAATTACTGGAAAGTGGTACATTTTTTTAATAAATCTTCAGGTTTCCTGATTTTCTTATCATTTTCTAAGTATGACTTTGGCTCCTATTAGTGTCGAAAAATTTCCCGTTTTCGACGCAGGAATTCGGTAGTCAATCAAAAGTCTCGAAAGAATTTCATCTCTGATCTGGTCTCCCCTAGAATGCAAAACTGGAGAAAATGAGGCAAAACATATACCAAACATAAAGGAAAAATTGAAAATTTCCATCAAAATTGATCTAAATGGACTAGAAATTGTATTTCATAACGTATGGGTCAGCATCATACCTAGGCACGGGGGATTTGGGGGTATGAAGCCCCGAGAAAACTAAAATACCCCCCATAAAATGAAAATATTCCTCCACAGAATTTAATTTTCGGAATTTTTTCTCGCAATTTTTGATGCCAATGGATAGTGCTCGATGAGAAACGTTGAAAAATGGTGTTTTTTTGCGATACCATTATTTTTAAGGCCATTTTTCACCTTTGAAAAATCTTGCAGCCCCAGAACATTGGTGCCGCCCACCTATGGTCAGTATTATCTTTGGAGCGCATTTTAGGCATTATATACACTTCGTTGGGTACATATTCGATTTGCAAGATGAAATCTGTTTTTGAAATTCAGGTCACTGTAAATCAAATAATAGTTGGAAATGTGGTCAAAAATAGCCAGAGTAATCCTCTTTATTTGAAAATTTATGGAGAAGGATACGTTACCGGATTGTGCTTATCTTGATCTTTATTTTGTCAAACTGCTTTGTCTAGATTTAGTGACAATTTTTTGTTTTTTGGCTTAGAAGCCTTAGCGTTTTTACAGTTGGCGTAGCGGGAGATAATTACAAAGATTATCATAATTAGCGACCAGTATTCAGGCGAGGTGGAGGCATAGTCATTTTTATATCCCTTGTGTTTAATTTTGTGGATTGGTTCTATTCAAATTAAAATTTTTGCATTAAACAAATAATTTTGCAAATAAATTTCCAAAATTATTGCTTTTATGACCTTTTCATAAATCATACCACGTACGCATTCAAAACTTACATATTTTAAATATTCAATGTCTTACCAAATAGCAGCTGCATTCCTAACGTTTTGAAAGTGACCACTCCAATATTAGGCTTTTCAGATAGAAGGTTCAAATTTTTTATATTTTTTACATTTCGGTTTTTCAATTTATAGATATCAAAGTCGATCTATCGAGTTCTGATATTCAGAGACTAATGAGAATTTTCTCTCCATGAATGATTTATGATAGAGTACTTAATCCCTGCTATTTTACTCGGAAATTTCATAGTAAAATTCTTAAAAATTTTCTTGTATCCATAATGAGAAGGACGGGGAATCACTGGCAAGTTAACCTTACATTGCACATTTTGATCGCTTATGTAGCTACATAATAGGTGTTTTAGAAAATAACGGTGTTCACCGCATTGTCTTACAAATATATTTTTTTAAATCTATAAATCACTTTTTAACTCAACTCTTATCTCAATAATATTAATTCGACTTTTATCCACAATAATTCCTATTCAAATTTTATTCGCAATAATTCCAATCAACTTTTTATCCGCTTCCAGATAACAATATTCAAGTTTAATCCGCAATAACATTAATTCAACTTCATCCGCGCGGCAGCAAAATTCAAAGAAAACTTTTCTAAGCGTCCTCAGAAAAGTAAACAAGACTGATTTACGAGAAAATTCCTGAGATCGACCGAATATTCCAGGAGCAATAGAAGTAAAATAAACTTGTAGTGTAAACTTTGCACACCAACAATAAATGAATTAAGTAAAGTTTACACAACTGCTGGTCGTAGAGAAATCTACAGTCAGATCCGTAATTCCGACGTTACATGAAAATTTTGAAAAAAATTATGCTTCTGCTACGCTCTAAAACTGAGGTTCATTTTCAGTGTCTACTGCAGAGCTAACTTGTTGCTTTTTCAATCGTTTTTTGTTCAATACTATATTTCATTTTGTAGGCCGCAGAATATACTTCGATTATTTGCGTTGCTTACTGATGTCAGATATTTAACAGTCTTTGTGACTTTAGCCACATATATGCAAAGCTTTTTCCTCGTCCCCTTCTTTTACATCCTCAATCCCAGGTACATTCGTCTGTGTCGTTCCATCGGAGCATTTTTCTTTGCTATAGCCTGTTCCATTCAAACGGCCCATTTTTCGCTAAAGTTTCATTATTGTAATAAAGTTTCACCGCACGAAGGGCATCTTTAACTATGCTCCCGTAATAGATGATCGATTCAAACTCTTCTTATAGATGTTTAACGATTATACTTAAGCCATGACGCATCTGACTCACTGCCGCAACAACCTAACCCGTGTAAAATATTCTGTTACAAAGATAGACCGTGAAGCAAAAATGACCCGTTTGGAATGAAACAGACTATTGTAATTGAGCGTTTATATTCTGTTTCATTAAGTTTGGGCATATATTTAAAGAATTTTTCGAAAGGAAGCCGACGGATTACGGTAATCATATGCATACATGGGCAGCACCAAAATGCTGGGCGTGCAAAATTTTTCAAAGGTTGAAAAATAGTCTTGAAAATGGTGGTATGGCAAAAAAACTCCATTTTTCAACGTTTCTGATCAAGCATTATCTATTGACATCAAAAAATTTCAGAAAAAATCCGAAAAAGTTTTAAAATTGAATTCTGGCGCGGGGGGTTAGATTTCTTGGGGGTATTCGTACTTTTAGGGGTGCATACCCCCACGCTCATGTGTGCCTAGAACCCAAAAACCCGCCATTCAAAATTTAATACCCGAAAATCGAAATTTTTACTAAATTCGATGTGTCTGGATGATTTCGTTCCTGCTTCACATGAACGAGCTACGCGAGGCTTTTTTGTATATAAGCTAAAAAGTCTGAAGCACAATGCTCAATTTGATCCCATCAATTTGATCAGAACCTCTGATATCTCTATTTTCACAGAATTGACGTACGATAGAGCTAAGGCTTAATCTATATATATATATATATATATATATATATATATATATATATATATATATATATATATATATATATATATATATATATATATATATATATATATATATATATATATATATATACTAGCAAGAAAAATGCTCCGATGGAACAAAAGGTAGAATATACTTGGAACAAAGAATTATCAAGGACGTAAAAGGAGGGGACTAGAAAAAGCTCCTATCTACAAATGTCACAAAATTTGCTAAAACTCAGAAATTTCCTAAACAAAAAAAAATGAAAGTAAGGAAATCAAAGAAAAAACCTACCTGTGCCTAAAACTGCAAGATCTGCTAAAAATCAGACTTTTTCTAAGCAACGCAAAAATCGAAGTATATTCTGCGGCCTGCAGAAGAAAGCAGCATCCTGTCGAACAAAGATAAAACATTGGGCTGGATAACTGAACCACTCACTCTGCAAAAGCAGATATCGCCATAGCTGAGCAGCGCCATGTTGCAATATTTTTCTGGGTCAAAAAATAGTAATTATGGTATGTTGGAAAAACGGCAATTTTCGACGTTCTGATTGAACACTGGTGCATACCCCTAACCTCCCATGCCTAATGGTCATCAGTTTACATGGGCAGGAATAAAATCCGGGTGGTCTGGTGGGATTAAACGCCAGAAGAGTACTGAATGGACGCATGCATTATATAGAAATCACAGTCTTTCGTTGCGGTATCGCAAATAATCATAGGATATAACTTTTTGTAATATTTATCTAGCCACAATATCGAATAAATTAACGTTGCAAGTGATTAGCAAAAACGCAGATTTGAGATTTATTTTATAAGCTTTATATTAAGCATTGGACACCATACCTAGACGTAGGGGGTTTGGGGAGTATGCACCCCAAGGCAAAATACCCAACAAGAAAACGCAAATATTTAACAATACCTCCAAAATTCAATTTTTTAAATCTTTCTGCTCTTTTTGGGTTTTTTTGGTAGGTACCGATAGATAGAGCTCGACAAGAAACGTTCAAAAATGGTGTTTTCTTCGCCATAGCACTATTTTTAAGGCCAATATTCCAATTTGAAAACCCCCTCAGAATTTTGGAACCGCCCACTGTATGGTGGACAATATGAGAAGGTTCACCTATTTTTTTCAGAGGCCGCAGAATATACTTCGATTTTTGCGTTGCTTAGAAAAAGTCTGATTTTTAGCAGATCTTGCAGTTTTAGGCACAGGTAGGTTTTTTCTTTGATTTCCTTACTTTCATTTTTTTTGTTTAGGAAATTTCTGAGTTTTAGCAAATTTTGTGACATTTGTAGATAGGAGCTTTTTCTAGTCCCCTCCTTTTACGTCCTTGATAATTCTTTGTTCCAAGTATATTCTACCTTTTTTGTTCCATCGGAGCATTTTTTCTTGCTAGTACCCAACTTTTTGTTAACAAAAAATAGTAGTTATTCCTATCTTTGTCAGTGTTGTAGCGAATGTCATTAGGTACTTAGCAATTTATACTTGCATTGTGTATGTATTATACTAGGAAAAATCTACCTAAAGTCGCAAAATCTGCTAAAAATCAGACTTTCTCTAAGCAACGCTAAAAATCTAAGTATATTCTGCGGCCTCTAAAAAAGTGTCTTTTTTTAATAATGTTCGAAGTTTCAGATAAGAGTGTACGAAATCTATCAAGGTTACTTTTTTAAATTGCTGGCACCTGATTGATAGAAAACTAAGAGGTATTGTATTCAAAGTTGTTTTATTTTGTTATGAGCATTATAGCAAGCAAAGCAGGGGCCGATGGATTAGTGCACACAATCATTTCGGGCATGCTAGTGTATCTAGATTTAGTCTGTCTCAAGTCAACATACGCGTTTCCTACTGTTTTAAACCAACCATGTCTCCAATTGTCTTCGATGTTTGCTATTTCATTCAATTGGCTTAAAAGACTGTTAGTTTACTCAATATCATTTCCCATAGCTACTGCATAGCTAACGTGCTGCTTTTTCAATCATTTTTATGGTTAAATATTTATTTTAATCTGTTGGCCGCAGAATATACATCGATTTTTAGCGTTGCTTGGAGAAAGTCTGATTTTTAGCAGATTTTGCGACTTTAGGCAGATTTTTCCAAGTCCCCTCCTTTTACATCCTTAATAATCCACAATTCCAAGTATATTCATCTTTTTTGTTCCATCAGAGCATTTTTCTTTGCTAGTACCCCACTTTAAATTAGTATTATTTGAGTACATCAGTCAGTACACACATACAGTAACATGCCACAATAATGACAGCAGTCCAAGAACACGGAAAAC
The DNA here is from genome assembly GCA_036768485.1 of Mermis nigrescens. Lineage (NCBI taxonomy): Eukaryota > Metazoa > Nematoda > Enoplea > Mermithida > Mermithidae > Mermis > Mermis nigrescens. Next base: position 547,708 of record JAVLUZ010000163.1, on the reverse strand, counting down.
AATACTGTTCTTAACATCAGCATTATCCTTTTCAAACAAGACAACCTTACATTATTTTAACAGATCAAAGTTTTTCAGCATTAACTTTACGCAAATATCAATTGTAAGGAACACTAACGCTCAGATTTGGAAGTAAAATAAATTTGTAGTATAAACTACATTTTAACAACAAATGATTAGTGCAAACTTCACACAACTACTAGGTGTAGAGAAAACTAACAGCCAGATTCTCAATTCTGATTTTACGTAGAACATTTTGAAAAAATTAAGCTCCCGCAAAGCTCTAGAACAAGAGTTAATATGCAGTGTAAACTTTACACAACCACAGAGTTTAAAGAAAATTTCAGTCGGATTCGTAATATCTGATATTACGATCAACATTTATGGAAAAATTAAGTCTCCACAATGGCCCAAGGACAAATAAATATCAGATGTGTATACGTAGACTCAAGCTACGTTCACTTCGCTTACTTAACCCGAATCTCAAGCTTATGCACTCACACGGGGGTTCTCGCCCTTTTAGGAGGTCGATCACCAGCCGGCGATTCGGGGGTAAGCGGCCCGGCCTATTCAAGGTAGCCCGGCCCTCTACGCACGCACCTAGTGAAACTTACTTGTTTAACCCCTTTGAGATTAAGTACCTAATTAAAGTAAGTTCCCCGGAAACCTGATTGAGGGCTCAAAAAGATTATTATTTAACTTGTTTTGGACCGAATTCCGGTGCTTGAAAATATTAAGGGTTCCTAAATATAGTGTAGCACAAGGACAGAATTCAACAGCACGGAAATTCAACCGAGCCCAGCATCGTTAATTAAATAATTAATTTTTACAATATTTTTTGGACAGAAAAATTATGAAGCAATTAAACAGCGACAGCATGGAGGATACATGCTGCCGACCGTCGTGTTATGATAATCGGGTAAAATCAAACAATGTAATTAAACAAGGGCACAAAGCCCTACCAAAGGCATACAACTGATGCCAATTGGAACAAACACGAATGATTAAAAACAAAGCGTACGGCGAAAAGAAGCGTGCACACTACGCAGGAAAACTAACAGACGAGTTCTGCAGCCAAGCAGATAAAAAGGCACGTACGGAGTCTGCTCACGTACGGCAACGAAAAGAAAAAAGATACGCTCAGCGCGGAAGCTGGCGGAGAGGCTCTCAGGCTCAAAAACAAATTGTAAAATGTAAAATCTTAAAGTGCCGTCAAAACTGCGCTTGCACGCAGTTTTAACTGACGCGGAAAAAAGAGGCGTAACAACACGAACCAAGAGATATGAAAAGGATCTATGAATACGACAATAGGCCTATGGGCAAAAGCTTACGGTAAAGGAATGTACAAACGAGACAGGCACAAATATGAGACACACACATATGATCTTTTAACACACGTAAGATATGATAACACACATACCAATTCGTACTCAAGTCGCATTAAGCCCGAGTGCCCATTTTCCTATCCCGGATTTTGATTGAAAATATGTGTGGGAATGGAATGAAAGATATGATATTTTTTAGGGGAAGGTGGTCCCGGGCGACTCACTTAAGCGTTGCGCTTAACGGTCGTGTACGTGCGTATGGAAATTGAGCACAAGAATGTACATCTGGGGCAATCAATCGGTTTTTTTCATCTGTTTCAAAAAAACCCAAACTGATTTTTTTCCCAAAAAATTTTTTCAGTGTAAAGTTTACAAACATAAGTATGGCACATACAAACGAGCTACAATCAAAGGGCTACAAACTGGCCCAAACCGAATTTATTTACACTCAATGGGGATCAGATTTTTAAAGTTTACAATGTGGTGGACAGTGAAAAATACGTGTTTGTGCATATTTTTGTTCGCCACTTTCTCTGTGCAGAAGTCGGGAGAGGTCGAATAGGGTAAAAATAAAGTACTTTCTAAGGGGTGGCGAACAAAAATATGAAGTGAAGAAGTCGGGAGAGGTCGAATAGGATAAAAATAAAGTACTTTTTAAGGGGTGGCGAACAAAAATATGGACAAACACGTATTTTTCACTGTCCACCACATTGTAAACTTTAAAAATCTGAACCGAACGCCCCATTGAGTGTAAATAAATTCGGTTTAGGCCAGTTTGTAGCCCTTTGATTGTAGTACGTTTGTATGTGCAAAACTTATGTTCCGCAAAATATTTGATATGATTTACCAATTAAATACGAAAAACCCGTTTTTTTCGCCCATTTTACACCTCAGATTTCGAACTTTACACCCCCATAAACAACTCAATATTACGTGTTTTTGAACGCGGTTTGCTTTGACGTGTAGCCCTTAAAAGTTACTTTATTTTTGTCCATTTAAATTATCTTAACTCTTAACCGAAAAAGTTGGCTTAGAAATCTTTGACAGAATCTGTTTTTTTACTCATTCACTAGAGTGTAAAGTTTAAACCCCTGCTACTGTGTATTGATTGTAGAAATGTTTGAAGGTCAGATTCATTATTCTAACCTTACAGAGAACATTTTTAAAAAAAATTCATCATCCGCGACGCTCTGGGTGGAAAAAATTTTTTCAGTGTAAAGTTTACACCTGCACTAATAACGCAATATTGATTGTAAAGAAACAAAATAAATTTTGACTTGTAGCGCTCAAGACGAGGCAGATTTGAAAGGTAGTTACGACGTTCTTTCTACTAAGTGGAGAATATGGCAGGGAAAAAATATTTTTTGTCTTAGACTCTTTACAATAAACCGCCTCTAAATTCGAAAATATTATTTTTTAAGAAAAAATAAAAAAAGTTTCCCCTAGATTTTTTAACCGTCTACCTTTTGAAACCAATCAGACTGCATAGAATGTAAAACTGAGTTAGATATGCACGGCCACACGAAAACTGTAAAAAACCGTCTAGTTTACACTCCTGTGCAACAACCAATGAGTGTAAAGAACTTTTACGACCAGATTCGTAACCTACTAATTAGGGAAAACATTTTTAAAAAAATTCATCATCCACGACGCTACGGGCGGAAAAAATATTTTCAGTGTAAAGTTTACACTTGCACTAATAACGCAATATCGATTGTAAAGAAACAAAATAAATTTTGACGTGTAGCGCTTAAGACGAGGCACATTTTAAAGGTAGTTACCACGTTCTGTCTACTGAGTGGAGAATATGGCAGGGAAAAAATATTTTTTTGTCTCAGCCTCTTTACAATAAACCGCCTCTAAATTCGGAAATTTTACTTTTTAAGAAAAATTAAAAAAAGTCTCACCTAGATTTTTTAACCGTCTACCTTTTGAAACCAATCAGACTGCATAGAATGTAAAACTGAGTTAGATATGCTCTTGCACACGAAAACTGTAAAAAACCGTCTAGTTTACACTCCTGTGCAACAACCAATGAGTGTAAAGAAATTTTAAGACCAGATTCGTAACCTACTAATTAGGGAAAACATTTTTAAAAAAAATTGGCCCTCCGCAAATTATTTGAATTTTTGGTGTAAACTTTACACACTCAAGACGCGCTCGGTATTGAGTGTAAACAAGAAAAAAAATGGGGGCACTAAGTTTTTTTATTATCTACCTTTTAAAAAAACCGCACCTCTCAGATGTGTGCCGTTATAGCTGTGAGGGGGGGACATATGTTGGGGGTACCCAAGTATATTATAGGTACGCGCTAACGCGCTACCTATGATTTTATATATATATATATATATATATATATATATATATATATATATATATATATATATATATATATATATATATATATATATATATATATATATATATATATATATATATATATATTATATTGTATATATATATACTAGCAAGAAAAAATGCTCCGATGGAACAAAAAAGGTAGAATATACTTGGAACAAAGAATTCTTATATAAGAAAATAGGTCGACTTTTTGATTGATCGTATCGATTTTCTTTAAACTTTTTCCACCTATATAAAACCTACGCTAAAAATAATTTTTCGTACAGGGGGGTTTTTGAATGCGTATTACTGTAGCCAAGCTACAGCATGTGTGTTGCGTATTTTAGGCTCTAGCGCCTCGGGTATTTATCGTAGAAGCTAGCGGGAATATAGCTTTTGTTCGCCATTGTCTCCTCTATCCAATGGTATGGCTCCCGTTTAAATCGAGTGTAAACCCATAGAGTTAAGGGGTTAGAAAAATTAAAAAGCTTCAGCATATGTTCAACTTTGAGGCCATTTTTCTCAAAACCAGGCAATGATATATTATTGGGCTCGATGGAGGTTGTTGCCTCGGGCGCCGACTACCCAACGCGCCTAGCTGTATATCTGAGATAACTTCGGAACCTGAGATAAATGGGTGTAAAGTTGGAATAAAAAATGGGCTTTAAATCATTCAATAGAGGGCTACCCTTGCGCGCTGGGATGCTGAAAATAATTCCTCGGGGGGTAATCGGGGTCGGTGAATTCGAATTTATTGTCAATTATACCGTAGGTATACTGTAGCCTATGTTATAGCACGCTTTTTGTCCAAAAGCCACTTTGATCGCCTCTAGCTCCAAAAAGTTCTACAAGAGTAGGGGTACTGTAATGGGCCAAAAGGTCAACTCAAAAAGCTCTATCGATTGCCCCATTAAGTGTTGCTCTAGGGTCAATATTGGCCGAGATCCAGGATACCCCCAACTTTGGGGTGGGGCTTCGGTTTTTTTCCATTTTTCTCGCTAGCTTCGATGAAAAGCAGGGCGCAGCCCTGCTTTTCATCGAGCTAAGCCAAGGTAGTTTTTTTAATGCTTCTTCGCGCCGAAATTATTTCGAGTTATGACTTAGTTAAGGTTTACTTTTGTTGAGGGCGGAATTCGGCTAAAATTTTAGGTTTTCCGCTTTACGCGGGCTTTTAGTGGTATAAAAGTTTGTAATTTTAGGGTTTTCGGATAAATGTTTGTTGAATAAGTGAGTGGGAAGACAAGTAAAACTGTTTTATATATTTTTCTCTTCCTCCAACAACGGAAGGGCCTGCAGAATCATAATGTGGCGTATGATTTCAATGCGCATTTTGCGTTTATTCTTGGTAGCTTTGCGGGAAAACGGCTGAGCGCAGCCCCGCTTCTTGCTGAGGCGGGCCCCTATGCACGATCTTGACACGAGGGTAGGGGGCAGACCCAACCTGAAATGGTTAGGAACGTGGAGAATCGATGCATATTCTCACAAAAAACCTAATTTGATTTACAAAAAGCGGGCAAAAATTTGATTTTTTCCTAAGAATCGGGGGGGGGTCAAAAATTTTCCGACTTATCTTAGAAACTTTCTGAAAAGCGTTCGAGGGTGGGATTTTGAATTTGCAAGCTCGACAAAGGCTAAGTTGCCATTATTCGCCATTATTATCGAATAATTCAGTTTGGCGTTCTTCTGGAAGGTTCCCAAACCTAATTTTTCGACATTAAAAGATTATATATAGTTAATGAAGCGTTTTGAATAAATTTCGGGGGTAGGAAAGGTTTTAAAATCTATGTGGCAAAGTTTAAATTTACATCTAGCTCAAAAAATTCTTCACATTAGAAGGGTGCTGTAATGGGCAAAGGTTGAAAAGCTCTATCGATTGAGATATTGAGTGGCGCTTCAGGTTAATATTGGCCGAAATTACGAAAAGTAAGTGGATTATATTTCCGGTTCTGGCGCCCGGGGCATCGAGGGTAGAGCTGGGTGGTATTGTCGTGTACATGTTTTTGCACACTTCTGCAAACTTGATATACAATATATCACTTGCAGAAAGTTTGAGTTTATTCGCATAAGTGCTTAATCTGCAATTGCTGAATTTATATCACAAAGCAGAGAAGTTTCATTGTGTACATAATGCTATAACGCTAGAACAATTGCTTAACTGTGTAACCATGCTCGCTTTAACATGTGAAGATAGACTATAACATTGTGGGCGTGATTATTACGATTGCTCGTTTATTGACGCGTTTTTCTATTCGCCGACTAAAAAATTTGAATACTACATCTCACCATTTTTTGCTATCACCCGGCGATTTTTCGTTTCTATCAGTCTTTCGCTCCGCTCCGATCGTTTATTATTTACTCGACTTTGGCCATCTATTAGATCAATGCAGCTTCCATTGTGGTTTATGTATTGGGCGTTCGTCGGAGTTTCTGCGCGTCGTGCCGCCCTATTCCCGCTTGACATATTGATAGGTGCGTAATTTTATGACTTTACGTGTTCTTTATCTCAAACGATAGATGCAATCATGAATATTTGTCAAGACTTATTGATTTTTCATATTGCGCGCTGAATCGGTGTATTTTATTGGCTCAGCATTATCTGAGGGGCGATAGTCGTTCACAAAAACGGGTAGCCGACGAAATACGATCATACTGAAGCATCTTTGACCGATTTTGCGTGAATCGTCATCGACACATCCATGAGGCGAGTAAATGTCGCCTGGCTGACGAAACACATCATGGCTGCCAGAACAATAAAGCTATCTACACCAGTGATCGTGAAGCAGTTGGATGTCCGTTGGGTAATGATAATTTTTAAACCTTATAATTGCACATATACATGGAACGGCTCGAAGCTATCTAAGTATTTCATAAACTTTCTATAAAGCTTTTGAGGGTGGGTTTTTCATTTGTAAGCTCGATTATTTGCTGCATTACAGAACTTTGCAGAAAGGCAGACCCAACCTGAAATGGTTAAAATCTTGGGTAATTGAAAAGACAAAGATGAGATTCTCAAAAAAAACTAATTTTTCAATATTTTCCGAAAACGGGCGGAAATTCAATTTTTCCCAAGAATTGGGGGAGGTGTTAAATACTTGAGATTTAGCAAGCTTGAGTAGGGACGGAAACGGAAGTAGGATCCATGGAAAGCAGGGAGTAGTTTTTGATCTTTGGTATTCTATTTTAGCGGATTTCTGAGTTTCTGAAGCCAAAAATTACTAGAAATCGTTTCAAAACGGCGCGAAGCGCCGAAAAATTTGACATTTTCACATTATAAATTCAAGTTCTGTCATTTTAAAGATATATATGTAGGACAAACAATTACTAATTTTGACACGAAGCTTTAAAAATTTACGATTTTTGCTTCTCTGCCCTATATTCTAAGTTATTATACAAACTAAGCGGATTGCTTGAATTAAGTTCAGGGAGGGGCAGACCCAACCTGAAATGGTTAAAATCGTTTCTCACAAAAACCTAATTTTTCGACGTTTTGCAAAAACGAGCAAAAATTTCTTTTTTTCAAGCATCGGGAGGGGGAATTGAAAATATCCTGGCTTTTCGAGGAAAGGGGGAGTCCGGTTATGGGAAGCGTTGGCTGTTTGCACTTTGGTTTTTTAACATGGGAGCTAGCTACGTATTTTATAAACTTTCTAAGAAGCATTCAAGGGCGGATTCATATGTAGGACAAACAATTACTCATTTCAGCGCGAAGTTTTAAATACTTAACAGCTTTAAGTAGATTAAGTAGGGTGGCTGAAAGTTTTCAAAACCGAATTTTGTCGTCTTTAAAGGATTATACTTGATATTAAAAGATTATATATAGTTCGTGAAGTGTTTGAATTAAACTTTGCATGGGGTTCGATAGGGATCGACCGGAGCTCCGGCTCCGGCTCCGGCCTCCGGCTCCTCCGGCCATTTTTTGGTCCTCCGGCCTCCGGCGGCCGGAGGTACAAAAAAGGGGCCGGAGGCCGGAGGTTTTTTGAAGCGAATCATTCAATGCTTTAATGCTCTTCTTTTCTTTTGAAGCTTAGCACTCAGATTGCCTATTTTGTGAATTTGTACAAACACAGGTTTAATATGTGAAGCTGTGAATGTGAACACTAGGGATGCAGCGGGTGCACATTTTTTGGAATAGCGGGTGCGGGTGCCAAAATTTTGCTTTAGCGGGTGCGGGTGTCGCACCTTAAAAATAGCGGGTACGGGTGGCGGGTTTAGCAGTGAGATATAGCATAAAATAAATAGGGCTAAAAATGCACAATTTTTTCGTCCACTTAATGCAGTTATTTACTGCGTGTAAAATTCATATTAATCGTCAAGCTGATTGTCTTTTTATTTGCAGACTAACTCTCAATGGATTAAATTTGCAGATTAAAAATAAGTAAATTGTCAATGATTGAAGCATTGACCAAAATGAGTAATATATTCGCACTTTGCAGAATAAAATGTTTAGCCATTTGTTGTTGTCATTCTCTTCTTAAAAAGGGTCTACGACGCTTTGGCGCCAGCAACTTATAAATTATATTAATTAAAATAACTTTGGAGCAATTTTAAAGTAAATTATATATTCAGAAAGCAGGTTCTACAAGCTACAAAATAGCATATTGTACTTTTCGATCCGATGAGTATTCGTTTGTGTACGACTGAAAAACCGTAGAAAATCCAGTGTATTTTTAGATGCGTTTGATTATCTCACTAAATTCAGAGATATTCTAAAAGTAATTTGTACCATCACGTAGAGAATTGAATGGGCTTTCGGAATCTGTATTATACTTTATTCATAAATGAATGTTAATAATTAATAATATTACAAAGAGTGTGGCGCCTAAACGGCGGCGCCAAAACGTCCCATTTCGTCTTAAAAAAGCAGTGTACAATACATTGCTGCAAAATCTTTCTACACACGCTAGAGTGGTTAAACTGATGCACGTAAAGACTGACACATAGACTCCTCTTTTTTAAAAAGCATAATTCGCATAATTGGAATTAACCATAAGAGAGCTTGAACACGTATCTGCAGTCCAGTGGGTACCTAAAAATATGACTCATTACAAGTAGATGTTTGCTTTTCTTATTTGTACTGGTACATTAGATGTCACTGCTATACATTTTGGTTTTTTCATTCACGTGCCACTGCCTTAGAATCGTTTTGTCTTTTCGTAAATTCTAAATATTATTATCCGCCACCCGCTGTTTTATCACGATATTTTTAGCGGGTGCGGGTAGCAAAATTTTGGAATAGCGGGTGCGGGTGCGGGTACCAAAAAAGAAGCGGGTGATAGATGCGGGTGCGGGTATCCCTGCATCCCTAGTGAACACTAATGTGGCATTGTGAATGCACCATTGGTGAAATATTATATCATATATTTTGAGCCTTACAAATCGGACAGTGACAGTGCTTCGTCTGATATGGAAATGGAAGATGAAGAAATCGCTGATGACAATTAATTGAAAAATAATTAATATAGTCGCAATATTTTAGTACATATAAATGCATGGCTAGATAATAAACATTCACTTCTACAGATCTTTTACTTATTCATGAGCAATGTATTTATACAAACCTATATACTGTACATCATATGAATTATATTTAAAATTCTAGTTCACTGAAAATTCTAAGTTCACCTCCGGCCTTCGGCCTCCGGCCTCCGGCTCCGGCTCCGGCCGGAGCCGGAGGTGACGATGGCCGGAGCTCCGGCTCCGGCCCGGAGGAAAAAAATGGACCTCCGGTCGATCCCTAGGGCGAAGCTTCTGTAAGCTTTGTGGCAAAGTTTCAACTTGCAATTTTGGGTGGTTTGTCATTAAGCGATAGTTGTTCACAAAACCGGGGAGGCAACAAAATAGGTTCATTTATTAGTGGATACACTGAAATTGAATCATGATTTAACAATTAAGCGCGAAACATTGTCCCGTCACCCAGGAGGCGAGTAAATGTCGCCTTGCTGCTGAGACACTTGATGACTGCCTGAGGGATGAAGCCGTCTACGCCAGTGATTGTGAAGCGATTGGACATCCTTTGGGTAAGGTTAATTTTAGTACCTTATAATCGTTCATGTAAAGCGGGGGCTGGAGATCTTCACCCAAAGTCGAATGTCCTATTATTCCCCCAAATCCAAAAAAATATTAACATCTCCCCAAATTTTTCGACAAAATTGATTTTTGGACGTTATTTTAACCATTTTTGGTCAAAAGTTAAGATGGTTAACAGTGAGAAAATGGCATAGATGTAACTGCTCAAAGTTAGGTGCTGTGCAGAAGCCTAAAATTACTTCTTATTCTCTATCCCTATGCAAATCAGGAAAAGCTATATGTTTGAGCAAAGAAAAGGATAGCTACTCATATTCCTGAGATATGAACACTATTCATTTTCCTTAAAATTTAAATTTGACGAAATTGGGGGTCCCGGCCATTTTAAGAGGCCAGGGTGCATGACCTCCCATTTTGCCTAAAAATGGCGATTTTTTCCAATAATTGGGGGATGGGATTGAAAATTTTGTGGCTTTGGGGGTTGAGGCAGACCTTCAATTTTGGGTTGAGGGATCCCTTATCTACCTGTTACATGTATGGATGTAACAAAATTGGATAGGGAGTCCCGGCCATTTTTACAGGCGGGTGTGCGAAAACGGACAAGAAACACCAAAAAACGGAATTTTTCCCAATAATCAGAGGGATGGGATTAAAAATTTATTTGCTATGGGGGTGGGAGGTGCGCACCTTCGATTTTAGTGGAGGGATCTGCTAATCCCCCAGTCACATGTATGGATGTACAACTCGAAAATGGGAGGAGGGTGGTGATTGAATCTCCAAGTTTTGTTCAGAAATGCCAAAAATTGCCCAAAAATTCCTCTTCTTCAAAAATTGGCTGGGGGTCAAAAATTTCATGGCTAATGGGAGGGATGTTCGTCTTTGATTGGGGGATCCCCCACCCCCTTTTAGATATATAGGTAGTGTATTTTTAAGATAAAGTCGATCGTCCTCCTCTTCCCTTCAAAGCCTGAAAATTTTTGATCCCCCTAATTTTGGAAACAATGAATTTTTTGGCCTTATTTTGACGTCTTTTGGCTGTTCATGATCAAAAATTAGAATTGATGCAAATTGGTGAAACAAGAGATGGTTAAGCATGAGGTAGTGCTATAGACTTAACAACTTGAACTTGGGGGGGGGTGTCCGGGCTATCTTTTAGGGGGGGGGGTTAAATGACCTAAATGGCTGAAAGGGGCTTAAACATTCAATTTATTCCAGAAATCACGAGGGGTCTAGAATTTTCTGGCTTTGGGGGTTGAGAGGACATCCAATTTTGGGTGGAGGATGCCCCTATCTCCCTGTTTCATGCATAGATGTTACGGCTCATCATTGAGGGGGTCCGAGCCATTTTGAGGTTCCCAGCCAAAATTACCAAAGTTCGATGTTTTCAAAGATCGGCATGGGGGGATGAGAGGGACATTCGAATTTGGGTTGGAGAGCCCCAACCCACCACCTATTACTTGAATGGTAAAGCCTTTTTCAGTTGACCTCTGTGTTGCCTTTTTAAACTTTGTTTTTTTTTAAATCGGAAACTTGGTATCTTTTAAATTATGCAATGCTAGCGAGTATAAACCCTTCAGACTTATTATGGTACTGTAATCAATCAGAAAAGAAGGCGAAGCTGCTGGACTCAGCTAGAAAGTGCGGCCGCAGGCCGCACTTTCCTATTATTTAAACATATATCACTAGAATTTAAAACAAATCTGCAAAACTGAAATTAATTAAAATGCATGGTAATTGCAATTTCTCATTTTTATCACTTCTTATAGTTTTTAATTTAAATATTACGAGAATAACTGCATGTGGCCATGAAGCGCGAAGCGCATGGGGTCACGAAGCGACCTAGCGTGGAAGCGAAGCGACTAGCAGCGCCAAGCGCTGGTTCTTATATAAGAAAATAGGTCGACTTTTTGATTGATCGTATCGATTTTCTTTAAACTTTTTCCACCTATATAAAACCTACGCTAAAAATAATTTTTCGTACAGGGGGTTTTTGAATGCGTATTACTGTAGCCAAGCTACAGCATGTGTGTTGCGTATTTTAGGCTCTAGCGCCTCGGGTATTTATCGTAGAAGCTAGCGGGAATATAGCTTTTGTTCGCCATTGTCTCCTCTATCCAATGGTATGGCTCCCGTTTAAATCGAGTGTAAACCCATAGAGTTAAGGGGTTAGAAAAATTAAAAAGCTTCAGCATATGTTCAACTTTGAGGCCATTTTTCTCAAAACCAGGCAATGATATATTATTGGGCTCGATGGAGGTTGTTGCCTTGGGCGCCGACTACCCAACGCGCCTAGCTGTATATCTGAGATAACTTCGGAACCTGAGATAAATGGGTGTAAAGTTGGAATAAAAAATGGGCTTTAAATCATTCAATAGAGGGCTACCCTTGCGCGCTGGGATGCTGAAAATAATTCCTCGGGGGTAATCGGGGTCGGTGAATTCGAATTTATTGTCAATTATACCGTAGGTATACTGTAGCCTATGTTATAGCACGCTTTTTGTCCAAAAGCCACTTTGATCGCCTCTAGCTCCAAAAAGTTCTACAAGAGTAGGGGTACTGTAATGGGCCAAAAGGTCAACTCAAAAAGCTCTATCGATTGCCCCATTAAGTGTTGCTCTAGGGTCAATATTGGCCGAGATCCAGGATACCCCCAACTTTGGGGTGGGGCTTCGTTTTTTACCATTTTACTTGCTAGCTTCGATGAAAAGCAGGGCGCAGCCCTGCTTTTCATTGAGCTAAGCCGAGGTAGTTTTTTTCAACGCTTCTTCGCTGAAATCAAGGATACCCCCTCTTTTTTCGTGCTTAAGCATTACAAAAAGTGAATTGATTAAATTTTCGGTTCTAGCGCCCGGGGCATTGAGGGAAGAAGCTCGGTGATATTCAACTTATTGTTAATTATTGTCTCCCCTATCCGATGGTACGTTTTTCAATACTATTAAGTGTAGACTCATAGAGTTATATGGGTGTAAAGTAAGGGAGTATCTGCAGTCGTTCCAGTCAGCCATATTGGAATTTCTCCACTGTTCTGGCTATTCATTCTCATCGATATTTATTTTCCTGGCATGGTTAGGTCTGGCTTCGTTTTTTTAAGTTTTTCTTGCTTGCATCCATGAAAAGCAGGGCTCTTCGGGGTACCTACCCCCAATGCTTGGTGCTTAAGTGTAAGGGAGTATCAAATATCGATTGGCGCTGCAGTCGTTTCAGTCAGCCATATTGGAATTTCTCCACTGTTCTGGCTATTCATTCTCATCGATATTTATTTTCCTGGCATGGTGAGGGTCTGACTACATTTTTTTACCGTTTTGCTTGCTAGCTTCGATGAAAAGCAGGGCGCAGCCCTGCTTTTCATCGAGCTGAGCCAAGGTAGTTTTTTGTTTAATGCTTCTTCGCGCCGAAATTATTACGAGTTATGACTTAGCTAAGGTTTACTTTTGTTGAGGGCGGAATTCGGCTAAAATTTTAGGTTATCCGCTTTATGCGGGCTTTTAGTGGTATGAAAGTTTGTAATTTTAGGGTTTTCGGATCAAAGTTTGTTAAATAAGTGAGTGGGAAAACGAGTAAAACTATTTTATATATTGTTCTCTTCCTCCAACAACGGAAGGGCATGCAGAATCATAATGTGGCATATGATTTCAATGCGCATTTTGCATTAATTGTGGATATAGCTTTGCGGGAAAAAGGCTGAGCGCAGCCCCGCTTCTTGCTGAGGCGGGCCCCTATGCACGATCTTGACACGAGGGTTGGGGCAGACCCAACCTGAAATGGTTAGGAACGTGGAGAATCGATGCATATTCTCACAAAAAAACCTAATTTGATTTCCGAAAAGCGGGCAAAAATTTGATTCTTTTCTAAGAGGTCAAAAATTTTCCGACTTATCTTAGAAACTTTTTGAGAAGCGTTCGAGGGTGGGATTTTGAATTTGCAAGCTCGACAAAGGCTAAGTTGCCATTATTCGCCATTATTATCGAATAATTCTGTTCGGCGTTCTTCTGGAAGGTTCCCAAACCTAATTTTTCGACATTAAAAGATTATATATAGTTAATGAAGCGTTTTGAATAAATTTCGGGGGGTAGGAAAGGTTTTAAAATCTATGTGGCAAAGTTTAAATTTACATCTAGCTCAAAAATTCTTCACATTAGAAGGGTGCTGTAATGGGCAAAGGTTGAAAAGCTCTATCGATTGAGATATTAAGTGGCGCTTCAGGTTAATATTGGCCGAAATTACGAAAAGTAAGTGGATTATATTTCCGGTTCTGGCGCCCGGGGCATCGAGGGTAGAGCTGGGTGGTATTGTCGTGTACATGTTTTTGCACACTTCTGCAAACTTGATATACAATATATCACTTGCAGAAAGTTTGAGTTTATTCGCATAAGTGCTTAATCTGCAATTGCTGAATTTATATGCACAAAGCAGAGAAGTTTCATTGTGTACATAATGCTATAACGCTAGAACAATTGCTTAACTGTGTAACCATGCTCGCTTTAACATGTGAAGATAGACTATAACATTGTGGGCGTGATTATTACGATTGCTCGTTTATTGACGCGTTTTTCTATTCGCCGACTAAAAAATTTGAATACTACATCTCACCATTTTTTGCTATCACCCGGCGATTTTTCGTTTCTATCAGTCTTTCGCTCCGCTCCGATCGTTTATTATTTACTCGACTTTGGCCATCTATTCGATCAATGCAGCTTCCGTTGTGGTTTATGTATTGGGCGTTCGTCGGAGTTTCTGCGCGTCGTGCCGCCCTATTCCCGCTTGACATATTGATAGGTGCGTAATTTTATGACTTTACGTGTTCTTTATCTCAAACGATAGATGCAATCATGAATATTTGTCAAGACTTATTGATTTTTCATATTGCGCGCTGAATCGGTGTATTTTATTGACTCAGCATTATCTGAGGGGCGATAGTCGTTCACAAAAACGGGTAGCCGACGAAATACGATCATACTGAAGCATCTTTGACCGATTTTGCGTGAATCGTCATCGACACATCCATGAGGCGAGTAAATGTCGCCTGGCTGACGAAACACATCATGGCTGCCAGAACAATAAAGCTATCTACACCAGTGATCGTGAAGCAGTTGGATGTCCGTTGGGTAATGATAATTTTTAAACCTTATAATTGCACATATACATGGAACGGCTCGAAGCTATCTAAGTATTTCATAAACTTTCTATAAAGCTTTTGAGGGTGGGTTTTTCATTTGTAAGCTCGATTATTTGCTGCATTACAGAACTTTGCAGAAAGGCAGACCCAACCTGAAATGGTTAAAATCTTGGGTAATTGAAAAGACAAAGATGAGATTCTCAAAAAAACTAATTTTTCAATATTTTTCGAAAACGTGCGGAAATTCGATTTTTCCCAAGAATTGGGGGAGGTGTTAAATACTTGAGATTTAACTGGCTTCAGTAGGGACGGAAACGGAAGTAGGATCCATGGAAAGCAGGGAGTAGTTTTTGATCTTTGGTATTCTATTTTAGCGGATTTCTGAGTTTTTGACGCCAAAAATTACTAGAAATTGTTTCAAAACGGCGCGAAGCGCCGAAAAATTTGACATTTTCACATTATAAATTCAAGTTCTGTCATTTTAAAGATATATATGTAGGACAAACAATTACTAATTTTGGCGCGAAGCTTTAAAAATTTACGATTTTTGCTTCTCTGCCCTATATTCTAAGTTATTATACAAACTAAGCGGATTGCTTGAATTAAGTTCAGGGAGGGGCAGACCCAACCTGAAATGGTTAAAATCGTTTCTCACAAAAACCTAATTTTTCGACGTTTTGCAAAAACGAGCAAAAATTTCTTTTTTTCAAGCATCGGGGAGGGGGAATTGAAAATATCCTGGCTTTTCGAGGAAAGGGGGAGTCCGGTTATGGGAAGCGTTGGCTGTTTGCACTTTGGTTTTTTTAACATGGGAGCTAGCTAGGTATTTTATAAACTTTCTAAGAAGCATTCAAGGGCGGATTCAATGTAGGACAAACAATTACTCATTTCAGCGCGAAGTTTTAAATACTTAACAGCTTTAAGTAGATTAAGTAGGGTGGCTGAAAGTTTTCAAAACCGAATTTTTTCGTCTTAATAGGATTATATTTGATATTAAAGGATTATATATAGTTCGTGAAGTGTTTGAATTAAACTTTGCATGGGGCAGAAGCTTCTGTAAGCTTTGTGGCAAAGTTTAAACTTGCAATTTTGGGTGGTTTGTCATTAAGCGATAGTTGTTGACAAAACCGGGGAGGCAACAAAATAGGTTCATTTATTAGTGGATACACTGAAATTGAATCATGATTTAACAATTAAGCGCGAAACATTGTCCCGTCACCCAGGAGGCGAGTAAATGTCGCCTTGCTGCTGAGACACTTGATGACTGCCTGAGGGATGAAGCCGTCTACGCCAGTGATCGTGAAGCGATTGGACATCCTTTGGGTAAGGTTAATTTTTGTACCTTATAATCGTTCATGTAAAGCGGGGGCTGGAGATCATCACCCAAAGTCGAATGTCCTATTATTCCCCCAAATCCAAAAAAATATTAACATCTCCCCAAACTTTTCGACAAAATTGATTTTTGGACGTTATTTTAACCATTTTTGGTCAAAAGTTAAGATGGCTAACAGTGAGAAAATGGCATAGATGTAACTGCTCAAAATTAGGTGCTGTGCAGAAGCCTAAAATTACTTCTTATTCTCTATCCCTATGCAAATGAGGAAAAGCTATATGTTTGAGCAAAGAAAAGGATAGCTACTCATATTCCTGAGATATGAACACTATTCATTTTCCTTAAAATTTAAATTTGACGAAATTGGGGGGTCCCGGCCATTTTAAGAGGCCAGGGTGCATGACCTCCCATTTTGCCTAAAAATGGCGATTTTTTCCAATAATCGGGGGATGGGATTGAAAATTTTTTGGCTTTGGGGGTTGGGGCAGACCTTCAATTTTGGGTGGAGGGATCCCTTACCTACCTGTTACATGTATGGATGTAACAAAATTGGATAGGGGTCCCGGCCATTTTTACAGGCGGGTGTGCGAAAACGGACAAGAAACACCAAAAAACGGCATTTTTCCCAATAATCAGAGGGATGGGATTAAAAATTTAGTTGCTATGGGGGTGGGAGGTGCGCACCTTCGATTTTAGTGGAGGGATCTGCTAATCCCCCAGTTACATGTATGGATGTACAACTCGAAAATGGGAGGAGGGTGGTGATTGAATCTCCAAGTTTTGTTCAGAAATGCCAAAAATTGCCCAAAAAATTCCTCTTCTTCAAAAATTGGCTGGGGGTCAAAAATTTCATGGCTAATGGGAGGGATGTTCGTCTTTGATTGGGGGATCCCCCACCCCCTTTTAGATATATAGGTAGTGTATTTTTAAGATAAAGTCGATCGTCCTCTCTTCCCTTCAAAGCCTGAAAATTTTTGATCCCCCTAATTTTGGAAACAATGAATTTTTTGGCCTTATTTTGACGTCTTTTGGCTGTTCATGATCAAAAATTAGAATTGATGCAAATTGGTGAAACAAGAGATGGTTAAGCATGAGGTAGTGCTATAGACTTAACAACTTGAACTTGGGGGGGGGTGTCCGGGCTATCTTTGGGGGGGGGTTAAATGACCTAAATGGATGAAAAGGGCTTAAACATTCAATTTATTCCAGAAATCACGAGGGGTCTAGAATTTTCTGGCTTTGGGGCTTGAGAGGACATCCAATTTTGGGTGGAGGATGCCCCTATCTCCCTGTTTCATGCATGGATGTTACAGCTCATCATTGAGGGGGTCCGAGCCATTTTGAGGGTTCCCAGCCAAAATGACCAAAGTTCGATGTTTTCAAAGATCGGCATGGGGGGATGAGAGGGACGTTCGAATTTGGGTGGGAGAGCCCCAACCCACCACCTATTACTTGAATGGTAAAGCCTTTTTCAGTTGACCTCTGTGTTGCCTTTTTAAACTTTGTTTTTTTTTTAAATCGGAAACTTGGTATTTTTTAAATTATGCAATGCTAGCGAGTGTAAACCCTTCAGACTTATTATGGTACTGTAATCAATCAGAAAAGAAGGCGAAGCTGCTGGACTCAGCTAGAAAGTGCGGCCGCAGGCCGCACTTTCCTATTTTAAACATATATCAATAGAATTAAAATAAATCTGTAAGCTGAAATTAATTAAAATGCATGGTAATTGCAATTTCTCATTTTTATCACTTCTTATAGTTTTTAATTTAAATATTAAGAGAATAACTGCATGTGGCCATGAAGCGCGAAGCGCATGGGGTCACGAAGTGACCCCAGAGTTGGGCGCGAAGCGCACAACCCAGCGCGTAAGCGCTGGTTACTATATAAGAAAATAGGTAAGGGGAATTTTTTGATCGTGTCGATTTTCTTTAAACTTTCCCAACGCATATAAAACCCCCGAAAAAAATGAGAAATCCGTCGGAAAATTTGGGGGTCCATATTACTGTAGGTATGGTTCAGCATGTGCGAACTATATTTTGGGCTCTAGCTCCTCGGGTATTGATTGTAGAATTTTATGGCTAGAGAACTTTTTGTTTGCCATTGCCTCTTCTATCCAATGACATAAGTTGCGTTGAAACTGAGTGTAAACCCATAGAGTTACGGGCTAATAATTGTTAACCAACTTTAGCATGGGGTCAACTTTGAGGACCTTTTTCTAAAGATTGTCTCGTTCGTTAAGGAATTTTTTCTTTGAATATTGTTGCCGCGGGCCCCGGCTACCCAACGCGCCTAGCCGTATATGTGAGAAAAGTCGAAAACCTGAAATAAATGGGCGTAAAGTTGGAGCTAAAAATGGGCTTTAAATCAGTCAATAGTAGGGCTATCATTAAGCGTTGTAATGTTGAAAATAAATACATTGGGGGTAATCGGCGACGCCTAATCCGAATTTCTTATCAAAAATACACCTTGGTGTACTGTAGCCTATGTTATAGCACGTTTTTTGTCCAAAAGCAACTTTGATCGCCTCTAACTCCAAAAAGTTCTACACGAGTAGGGGTACTGTAATGAGCAAAAATGACAACTCAAAAAGCTCTATTGATTGACATATTAAGTGTTGCTCTAGGGCCAATATTGGCAAAAATCCAGGGTACCCCCTATTTCTAGTGCTTAAGCATTACAAAAAAGTAAGTGGATTATATTTCCGGTTCTGGCGCCCGGGGCATTGGGGGTAGAAGCTCGGTAGTCCTAAACTTATCGTGAATTATTGTCTCCTCTATCCGATGGTATGTTTCGCAATACCATTGAGTGTAAACTCATAGAGTTATATGGGTGTAAAGTTTGGCCTAAACATTTACTTTACACAAATTAATCCTATGCTAGGAATAATTGTTATCGTTTTAAAAACAATGTGCTTGGGGGTAATTGAGGGCAAAAAATTTGAATCCGGAGTCAAAAAATACCTTAGGATACTGTAGCCCAAGATATAGCACGTTCGTGGTACAAAAGTCACTTTAATCGCTTCTAGCTTTACAAAGCTTTACATTAGAAGGGTACTGTAACAGGAAAAAATGTAAAACTCAAAAAGCTCTATCGATCGATATATGATGTGCCGCTCTAGGTTTAAAATTGGTTGAAATCCAGGGTACCCCCATTTTTAGCGGTTAAGAATAAGGGAGAATCAAATATTGATTGATGCTGCGTTGCCCATCTGTGATTGGTCCACGTGTCCCAATAGAGTAAAGTCAGCCATATTGCGATTTCTTCTCTATTCTGGCTATTCATTCTCATTAATATTTATTTTCCTGGCATGGTGAGGGTCTGGCTACGTTTTTTTCAGTTTTCCTTGGTAGCTTCCATGAAAAGCAGGGCGCAGCCCAGCTTTTCATCAAAGCTAAGCCAAGGTAGTTCTTTTTATTGCATCTTTGCGCCGAAATTATTTCGAGTTTTAACTTAGCTAATAAGCTTTAAAAGGCTTCGTTTTTTCAGTTTTTTTTGCAGTGTCTGATTTCAATGCGCTTTTGCATTTATTGTGGATAGCTTTGTGGGAAAAAGGCTGTGGCTGTGCGCAGCCCGGTTTTTTGCTGATTACGTCTTTTTCAAACGTTTTTTAATTATTAAGGGCCCAATATTTAATGATGAAGCATGATATGCCTCCTACATTTTGGAATTATTCCAGCTTAATGCGACGGGATGCAAACATAGGTGGGCAGCACGAAAATTCTGAGGGGGGGGGGTTAAAAAATTTTCAAAGGTCAAAAATGGTCTAAAAAGTGGTTGTATGGCAAAAAACACCATTTTTCGTCGTTTTTCATCAAGCACTATCCAATGGCATCAAAAACTCGCTAGAAATGCAAGGTATTCCAACTTCTGGGGGAGGGTGTGCATACCCCCAAACAGGGGTGGATTTAAGAGGGAGCGGGTTTGGCGGCCGCCCCCCCCCATTGGCCCAAAACAGTGCGCAAAATTAAGCATTTTTGAGCGATTTTTGGGTTAAAACGGCTAATTTTTCCGCCCAAGTCAGGGTTCCGCACCCCCCCCCCCTTAGGAGTACCGCCCCCTTAGGGAAATCCTAGATCCGCCACTGCCCCCAAACTCCCCATGCCCACGTGTGGATGCAAAGCACAAAGTCTAGGACTTTCCAGGTAAGGGTTCAGCATAATCTGACACGCCCGTACGCATGATCTTGACCAGAGGGTTGGGGGGGCAGACCGAACCTGAAATCGTTAAAAACATGGAGAATCCATCCAGATTCTCACAAAAACCTAATTTTTTCAACGTTTTCCAAAAACGGGCAAAAATTTTATTTTTGTCCAAGAATTGGTGGGGGGGTCAAAAATTTACTGGCTTTGCCTGGGATGGGAGACGTCTAATTTTGGGAAGCATTGGCTGTTTGAACATAAGTTTTTTCAACTAGGGAGCTATCTAGGTACTTTAAAAACTTTGTGAAAAGCGTTCGAGGGCAGGATCTTCATTTGTAAGCTCGATTATGTACTGCATTAGCGAACAAAGGCTTATCTTGACAAGGGTTAGGGGCAGACCCAACCTGACATGGCTAAAATTTTGGGTGATTAATCCAGATTCTCAAAAAACCTAACCTTAACGTTTTCCCGAAATGGCCACGGAAGTTTTATTTTTTCCAGGAATCAGTGGGGGTGTTAAATACTTAAGAGCTTTAAGTAAGTTCAGTAGGGGCGGAATCGGAAGTAGGATTCATGGAAAGCAGGGCGAAGCATGGCTTTTCATCAATTTGATCACGAATTCCCAATTTTTGGTTATTTGCCACTAATGGCAATAAATTTTGCGAACTTCTGAAAGTTTCCAAAAGCAAATTTTTCACTTGTGCATATTAATCATATCGCTTGAACTAAGTTCAGGGAGCGAAGGAAGTTTTTGAATGGTAACTGGCAAAGTTTAAATTAACGATTTTTGGTTAATTGCCTAAGGACAATTAATGAAGTTTGACAAACTTGTGAAAATTTCCAAAAGAGAATTTTCGAGTTATAATACATACTGAGCATAGTGCTTGAATTTAGTTTAGGTAGGGAAGAAAGTTTTTGAAAAGTATATATATATGTAGCTGGCGAAGTTTAAATTTACAATTTTTGCTCCATTGCCATTAAGGACAAATAATTAACTTTGACAAACATTTGAAAGTTTCCAAAAGCGAATTTTATAGTTATTAAAGGGTTATACATAGTAAGTAAGTACAGTGCAAGCACTTAGTTTAGTCAGGGGCGGAAGTTTTTCAGAGGTACTTGACAAATAGTAAGAAGTCATTAATACGAGAAAGGAGCAAAAAGAAATTATAAACAGAAAAAGGAAAAAATATAAATAAATAAATAAAAAAACATGCCAATATTTAAAAAAAGAGAAGAAAGAAAGACAGATTTAGAGGTGCATCATGCTATTAGTAAGAAAGAAACAAGAAGGACGCGTGCAATAGCACAAGTGTACCTAAAAATAATTATATTATGAGAGATTACACGTTTTATGATGCGCAAAAATCTAAATGAAACAGAAAAAGTGGGCAGGATTATAAAACGAAAACTTACATGAAAAAGGTAAGAAAAAGGTAAAAAAGAAACGTAGAAGAGGAAAAAAGAAAAAATCGAAAAAGGTCATCAGAGAGGAACTAATGCTTTGAAAGTTTAACGTTACAATTTTTGTTTATTTGCGATCTTGCCGTTATTTGCCATTATTGGCGAATAATTCAGTTTGACGTTCTTCTGAAAGGTTCCCAAACGTAACTTTTCGTCATTAAAAGATTATTTATAGTTAGTGGAGTGTTTTGAATAAATTATGGTGGGTAGGGAAAGTTTTTAAAGCTATGTGGCGAAATTTAAACTTACGATTTTTGGGAATAAGCCATTGAAAGTCAATAATTATGTTTGGCGATCTTCTGAAAGTGTCCGAAACCTAATTTTTTTGTCAATAAAGGATTATTTATAGTTAGTGGAGTGTTTCGAATAAATTTTGGGGGTTGAGAAGGTTTTCAAAGCTAAGTGGCAAAGTTTAAATTTACGACTTTTGGGAATCAGCCATTAAAGGCGAGTAATCATGTTTGGCGATCTTCTGAAAGTGTCCGAAACCTAATTTTTTGTCATTAATAGATTATTTACAGTTAGTGGAGTGTTTTGAATAAATTTCGGGGGTAGGGAAGGTTCTTAAAGCTACGTGGCAAGGTTTAAATTAACGATTTTTGGTTATTTGTCATTAAGCGCAAATAATTAACTTTGCTAAACTTCTGAAAGTCTCCAAAAGTTGATTATATTTTCGATTCTAGCACCTGAGGCATTAAGGGTAGAAGTTTGGTTTTTATTAAACTTATTGTTAGCCATTGTCTCCTCTATCCAATGGTACATGACGCGTCATTGGCAAGTGTAAACCTATAGACCCATGAGGGTGTAAAGTTTGACTTAAAAGAGTAGTTTACACCAATCAATCATATGCTTGAAATAAATGATGTAACCAATTAGAAAAGGAGGCGAAGCTGCTGGACTCAGCTAGAAAGTGCGGCCGCAGGCCGCACTTTCCTATCAACGTATATCATTTTGTCAATTTTTTTTAAATTTTTATGCTTTAACCTCAAGAGAATTAAGGCGTGGGGTCACAGGGTGACCCCATCATATGGCGCAAAGCGCACAACCCTGCACATATGTCGGCTAAAATTGGTATAACAGCGTGTTTTCTCATTTTTGTTGATTCTTCTAATTTTTCTTAATTTAAATATTAAGAGAATAACGGCATGGGGTCACAAAGTGACCCCATAGTTGGGCGCGAAGCGCACAACCCAGCGTGTACGCGCTGGTTATCAAGGACATAAAAGGAGGGGACTAGAAAAAGCTCCTATCTACAAATGTCACAAAATTTGCTAAAACTCAGAAATTTCCTAAACAAAGAAAAAATGAAAGGTTGTAAATCAAAGAAAAAACCTACCTGTGCCTAAAAGTGCAAGATCTACTAAAAATCAGACTTTTTCTAAGCAACGCAAAAATCGAAGTATATTCTGCGGCCTGCAGAAGAAAGCAGCATCCTGTCGAACAAAGATAAAACATTGGGCTAGATAACTGAACCACTCATTCTGCAAAAGCAGATATCGCCACAGCTGAGCAGCGCCATGTTGCAATATTTTTATGGGTCAAAACATAGTAATTTTGGTATCTTGGAAAAACGACAATTTTCGACGTTTCTGATTGAACACTGGTGCATACCCCTAACCTCCCATGCCTAATGTTTATCAGTTTACATGGGCAGGAATGAAATCTGGGTGGTCTGTTGGGATTAAACACCAGAAGAGTACTGAATGGTTGCATGCATTATATAGAAATCACTGTCTTTTGTTGCGGTATCGCAAATAAGCATAGGATATAATTTTTTGTAATACTTATCTAGCCACAATATCGAATAAATTAACGTTGCAAGTGATTAGCAAAAACGCAGATTTGAGATTTAGTTTATAAGCTTTATTTTAAGCATCGGACACCATACCTAGACGTTGGGGCTTTGGAGGGTATGCACCCCAAGGCAAAATACCCAACAAGAAAACGCAAATACCCAAAAATACCTCCAGAATTCAATTTTTTAATTCTATCTGCTCTTTTTTGGGTTTTTTGGTAGGTACCAATAGATAGAGCTCGCCAAGAAACGTTCAAAAATGGTGTTTTCTTCGCCATACCACTATTTTTAAGGCCAATATTACAATTTGAAACCCCTCAGAATTTTGGAACCGTCCACTGAATGGTGGACAATATGAGAAGATTCACCTATTTTTTTCAGAGGCCGCATAATATACTTCGATTTTTGCGTTGCTTAGAAAAAGTCTGATTTTTAGCAGATCTTGCAGTTTTAGGCACAGGTAGGTTTTTTCTTTGATTTACTTACTTTCATTTTTTCTTTGTTTAGGATATTTCTGTTTTAGCAAATTTTGTGACATTTGTAGATAGGAGCTTTTTCTAGTCCCCTCCTTTTACGTCCTTGATAATTCTTTGTTCCAAGTATATTCTAACTTTTTTTGTTCCATCGGAGCATTTTTTCTTGCTAGTACCCAACTTTTTGTTAGCAAAAGATAGTAGTTATTCCTATCTTTGTCAGTGTTGTAGCGAATGTCATTAGGTACTGCTTATATCTTAGCAATTTATACTTGCATTGTGTATGAATTATATTCCGACTCCGCGCGTTTGCAATATTATTTAGCTGAAGTTCGAAGCAGCATTATTTTCTGTGCTCAACACCCCATATAAGGCACTTTATTTTTATTCTATTGGACCTATCCTGACTTCTGAAAGGAGAAAGTGGCGAACAAAACCCAAACAAAGACATATTTTTCCACCATTCAGAACATTGTAAACTTTAAAAATTTGTACCGTATTCTCCATTGAGTGTAAAGAAATTCGCTTCGGTACAGTGTAGCTTTCGAGTCAAAGTACGTTTCTATGTGCAAAAATTCTGTTGCAAAAATTATTTGATATGATTTACCAATCAAAATTGGGGAAAAAACGTGTCTTTTCGCCCATTTTTCACGCCTTATTTCGAACTTTACACCCCCATAAATAACTCAATATTGCGTTTTTTAAATGCGGTTTGCTGCGATGTGTAGCCCCTGAGAGGCACCTTATTACTGCTGTATTCAATTTACCCTGACTCATAAGCGGGAAAATTTGGCAGAGAAATCTTAGTTGAAATCCGTTTTTTACACCATCCACTAGAGTGTAAACTTTAAATCCCAGGATCCAACTCGCCATAGAACGTAGAAGACTTTGCTTATATGCAGAATGTAGCCCTTGATCCGCTCTACATTTCTGTCGAAAAACATTTTAAAAAACTCATAACCGGAGTTAGTATCAGAAAAGCAGGTTGAAAACTCGACCAAAAAGTGCTTTTCACCCCCAGATTTTAGCACTCTTTACACTGCTATTCGAGAAGTAATGCGAATTTCAAAAAACAAAAAAATAATGATCTGTAGAATTCATCCCACTATAATCCTATTCTTATTAATTGTTCGAGTCATCGATACTCAGTTGTCCACATGCCGCAGTAAAAAGGTCCCAAAATTTGTCCCATGTTATAACGTTGCACAAAAACTTTACACCTTCTTTACACAGTAAGTTTTGAGTTTCAAGAAAAATAAAAAACACGGGCAGCGAATTTTTTTATTATCTTTCTTTAAGAAACAAACCGCACCTTCCAGAAGTGTCCCGTTATAGATGTAGGGGCTGCAAAAGTGTTAGGGGTACCCAAGTATATTATAGGTACGCGCTAACGCCTTACCTATGATATTTGTGAAAGTTTGTTTGTATGTTCGGGGTTGGCTCCGGCTCCGTAATAGTTGGTGGGCTGACATTTTGGCCCGAGGTCGGCCTACCGGGAGAAGGATCCGTAGCGACATTAAAATTTGATCAACCCCACCCAGTCACTCTTTACAGGGGTGGAGCGGGAGGCAGCCCTATGCTTAAGCATAGCATTTTTTGAGACATGGCCGATTTTTCGTAAAACTTTAAAAACGGAGCAAAACTCGGTTTACACTATTTTTGGGTTATAGGTTTCTCTGAATTTTGTGCGGGTCCGGACCCCCCCAGTCCCCCCACAGCTACGTGCCTGGCTATAAGATAGGACATAAAATAAGGTACTGTGTGCTACAAGATTAGCAAAGCTATACAATAGGATGTGATAGATACCTGTGCAAGAGGATACTCAATGCTATAAGATAGGACGTGATAAAAGACACCCGTGCTACAAGATAGGTAATGCTATAAGATAAGACGTGATGCAAGATATCCCGTGCTACAAGATAGGCAATGTTATAAGATAGGATGGGATATAAGATACCCTCTGCTACAGGATAGGCAATACTATAAGATAGGACGTGATATAAGATACCCTGTGCTACAAGATTGGCAATGCTATAAGATAGAACGTGATAAAAGATACCCCGTCCTACAAGATAGGCAATGTTATAAGATAGGATGTGATATAAGATACCCTGAGCTGCATGATAGGCAATGCTATAAGATAGGATGGGATAAAAGATACCCTGTGCTACGAGATAGGCAATGCTATAAGATAGGTGTGATATAAGATACCTGAAGCTACAAGATCGGCAATGCTATAAGATAGGTGTGATATAGATACCCTGTCTGTGCCATAACATGTAGTGATATAAGATAGGAGATACCATCAGCTAAAACATATGAGTGATATGAGATATCACGTGATATATTTGCTACAACAAACAAAAATTCTTAAAACATCAAAAATATAATTTGACGAAAAAAAATTTTCCAAAACATCCTGGAACATCAAAAATATGGTTCGACGAAAAAAATTTCCAAAACATCCCAAAACATCAAAAATATGGGTTTGATTAAAAAAATTCACAGAACATCACAGAACATAAAAAGTGCTTCAATGCATGGATGTGTCGATAATGCAAAAGTGCTATAACATATCCTGTGCTGTAAGATAGGTGTCCCAAAACATCAAAAATACGGATTGCACCAAAAAAATCTTTAAACATCCCAAAAAATAAAAAATAAATGGTTTCGACCAAAAAATTTTTAAACACCCCAAAACATCAAAAATATGGTTTTGACCAAAAAAAGTTTTTAAACCTTCAAAAACATCAAAAGTATGGTTTTGGACAAAAAAGCTTTTTAATATTCCAAAACGTTAAAAATATGGGTCTGATCAAACAAAATTTTTAAACTTCCCAAACCATTTAATGGTATAATTCCCAGAACATCAAAAATATGATTTAGGATAAAGAATTCTCAGAACCATTCTATAACGTCAAAAATATGGATTTAATCAAAGAAATGCTTGACAAAAGACAGTTCAAAAAAATTTAAAAAATACAATATAGTTTTTGCCAACAATTTTTTATAAATATCCCAAAAACATCAAAAGTCCCGAAAAATAAAAAAATACAACTGACATTTTTAAAACATCAAAAATATGGTTTGATGAAAAAAATTTTCCAAAACATCCTAAAACATCAAAAATATGGTTTGACGAAAAAATTTTTCAAAACATCCCAAAACATCAAAAATATGGGTTTGATTAAAAAAATTTCCAGAACATCCTAGAACATCAAAAGTGCTTCAAAGCATGGATGTGTCGATAATGTAAAAGTACTATAACATATCCTGTGCTGTAAGATAGGTGCCCCAAAACATCAAAAATATGGTTAGCACCAAAAAATCTTTAAACAACTCAAAACATCAAAAATATGGTTTTGACCAAAAGATATTTCAACCTTCAAAAACATCAAAAGTATGATTTTGGACCAAAAAAGCTTTTCAATATTCCAAAACGTCAAAAATATGGTTATGATCGAACAAAATTGTTGAACGACCCAAACCATCTAATGGTACAATTTCCAGAACATCCAAGAACATCAAAAGTATGATTCAGGATAAAGAATTCTCAGAACCATTCTATAACGTCAAAAATATGGATTTAATCAAAGAAATAGTTGACAAAAGACAGTTTTAAAAAATTTAAAAAATACGATATGGTTTTTACCAACAATTTTTTTAGAAATATCCCAAAAACATCAAAAGTCCCGAAAAATAAAAAAATACAAGAGACACCTCAATGCCATACAGCTATCAGGCCTAAGTTCAGCCCGGGCGAAGCCGGGCAGCTCAGCTAGTCATGTAATAATACCGACATTGAAAGAAAAGGCTAAAACACAGTAATGTTGCGCATAAGAGATAAGTTTTACAGATTATGCTAATCTGGCTGCCGGAAAGATCATAAAAAGCCAAGAGAAAATAGATAGAAAAATACTTAGCTGGAAAAACAAGCCAAAAATGTTCGCGAAGGAGAAGGCTAAACCTGCGCTTGATGAAAAATTTTTACAGATTATGCTAATTAAGTTCAAAGAAAAATTATGCAATGCTAAAAGAAATTATTGCAGAAAGTAGCAGAAAGTAGTATTCAATAAAACAGTGCCAAAAACGTTCGCCTTCAACCCAGCGGAACTGATAACGGAGCTGTCCTGTTATACGCAAACAAGACAGAGAGTAGATTATGGCCTGCCCCACATAAACACAAAGTGGTATATGTTAGCAACGCCGCAAGGGCTTATTTGCACGGAACCACACATGGGCGTGGGGGTTTAGGGGGGTATGCACCTCCCAGAAAATGAAAAACCCCTCCCCCAGAAATCAAAATACCCCCCCCCCAGAATTCAAATTTTGAAAACTTTTTTGCTTTTTTAGCAATTTTTTGATGCCGTTGGATAGTGCTTGAGGAGAAACGTCGGAAAATGGTGTTTTTTTCGCCATACGACCACATTTAAGACCATTTTTTGACCGTTGAAAAATTTTTCACCCCTCCCCCAAGAATTTTGGTGCTGCCCACCTATGCAGGGTCCCTCTGTGACTTCTTGTCTTTCTATATATTTCATTTGACTTGAATAAACTAGAACTATAATTTGAATTTCTTAAATGCAAAATACGATTATTAAGTGTGGAAGAGATTTTTATTTTCTTCAGTAAACATTTACTGCATAGTAGCATTCGCAACCTTTAGAATTTAAAAGACCCAAAAAAATCGATAAACTCCCGCCAGAATTACATTTTTAGCATATTTGTGTAAGGTTTTTGCCAGTTTTACACCACCGAACATCCAGAACGTAGTCGCTGCCGAGATATGTATATTAGCATGGCTTAGTTGTGTGACCCTGCCCATTGCTTTCATTTATGGTTCGAAGATCTTTTGATGATATTCTTTTTATTGCTATGATCTCCAATTAGCTGGGTGGTAATTGATTTCTTTGGGGGCTACCGGATTAAGGGAGATGTAAACCCTTAACCCACCACGTCAATATCTAATTGAAACCATAGGCGCACAGTATGACTGCTCGGGCGGGGGTCAGCCAATCCAGCGTCGTCAAAAATTGAGGTATCTTGAGCCAGGCAGACCTCAAAAACTAGTTTTCATGTTAAAATAGCCTTAAAACTACCATATTTTCCACTTTCTAACCATTTTCAAGCACTTTAGGAGAAAGCTGTCATTTCATTGAATTTTGGCCTTCATTTTCCTCATATTCTACGCATGATTTCCCGTTCTTCTATTCTTGGGGTCTAAAATCCCTCAAACTCCACGAGCATGTCTGGCGATGAGTTTGAAAACATGCCCCCCAAATAGATGAATAAGAAGATAAGAAGTTTAGGGTCTTGACCTATATAAAGATAGAAGAAACTTTTTAAGAAGAAGATAGACAAGATAAATGTCAAAAAAATCATACTTTCATAGCAAACGTGTTAATCGATCAAAAAGTGAAGTAAGTTATTTGGTTCCAAATGCTTAATACACCACCTTGTAGAGATTCATGTTTGCTCAAAATCTATCTGACTGCATCAGCCAATAGAGTGGGTCCGATGGTGCGCAGAATAGCCAGAAATTTCACAATAAATTCAATTATTCATATCTATCGATTGGGGGAGTGTGCCTTTTGGATTGTGGTTTCCCGAGACCTATACGTCCAAATGTGATTCGGACTGCATTCCCCCTCGCCCACTGACGCTGACCCGCAGACTTGGCTGATCGCTTATTAATAATTCAAAATATTTATTGGTTATTTAGATCATTAGTTATTTATGAAATCCATTTTTAATTATTACTTATCTTTGTAATTTTCTCAATTTATTTAAAATTATGTATTAATCGTTTGTTATTCTTTTTCACTTATTAATTATTCAGATCGTCTTAAACAGCGAAATAGCCAAAAATGTGTTAAATTAGTCTGCCATATGATTGCGCGTACTTGAGCGTTTGGAGTTGGATACGTAACTCGATTATATTTATTTTGATTTTGTTGGTCGGACTAACCTGTTATACGCCGTTAAAATTTAGGCCATTTCGAAATGTTTATTATAATGTTTTTGGTCAGACTAAGTTGTTTTACGCCGGTAACTTTTAGGTTAGTTCGAAATGTTTATTTTACTTTTTTACTTATTGTTGAGCGTTACCCACTTTTGCAACAAACATTATTCATCGTGTATGATTAGTCACGAGAGCCATAAGTACAAAATAGACGAGGGCTCACTTCAAAACATTTATTCGTTGGTTGTTCGACTGTTGCTTTATTTCTCCCAGATTAAACGTTAGCATTCTTGTAGCATTAACATCTCATTTTCGCTCAAAATCTGGCTTTAATTAATTTTTTATTATCTGGAATACATACGTTCCTCCGTATTTCTAAAAACAACAAGGCTCAAATTTCGGAGCTCTAAACTTTTGAATAGAGCGGTTGTGATCGTGCTTTTAATGAAGCGAAATGAACTTTAGATAAATGAATGCATAAATAAATAAATGAAGAAATAAATGATATAACCACAAACTTGTTAACGGATTTGGGTTAGACCTAAAGCTCTTAGGACAAAACACTCAAAGCATAAATAATAGTATATCCTAGTATATTAACCGATTTTGTAGATTTGTGAACATTTTTTTAATTTCAAGTTGATGAAACATTTGCTTAAATCGCAATAATGTCGCCCAAAATCTGTCCAATGCACTTAAGTGAAAGTGACTTACTAATCATTATACAAAAAGTTTCAGGTAAGGATGCAACCCGGAAAAAAAGATAAAAATGGCAACGAGTTCAACATTTGATCCTTACACATATTTTTTGAGCTCACATTGAGGATATGCAAATGACAAACGAAGTGGCAAGAGATTTTGACACTTGTAACTCATAAGATCATTTGCTTAGAATTTCGCTTAGGTGAATACGCTTCTAACTTTGTTATGTCTAGTGCCAGTCAGAGATATATGTAGGGGATTAGGTCTATAGACTCCTCACAATAGAAAATGGGGAATCCAAATATTTATATTTGGCAATGAAAATGGATGCAAGACGAAACTTTTATGCAAAAGCACTTGAAATGAATAAGAATGTGAATTAATTAACATATCTCTTCGCAATTCCGACATACATATAGATACCCGTTTGCGAGGCCATTTGAGTTCTAAGAAACCTCCGAGTAAGCCACCCAAAGCCGCCGGAATTTAAAATACCACCTAGATTCTAACAGATTCCAGAATTAAATCTTAAACATCTTTCTAATTTTCACTCTATTTCTCATACCAGTGAAGAAATAGCTCAGTCAAAAAGACGAAAAAATAGGATTTTCTGCCCATGCCATCTGTTCATCACTAGTTTTCTGGCAATTGATTATTTTTGGACCCTCCCCCTTAAAAGTCAGACGCTTTCCATATAAGGTGCCAGCAATCTGATCGTGGTTCTTCGAATTCAAGCCAATATCCACATTATTAATATCCTTTGTTGGATAAGCCCACGTTTCTAGTAGCTTATTTACGTTATTTTCTATGATTTATTTTCTTTTTTCATCAAGTATTTCTATTTTCTGTGGAACGAAAATGATTTGAATGATTGCGAAAATTACGATAAGTATTCCGACAATGTTTTGTTTACGTGACACCGCTTAATGTCTGAATAAGTCAGGCTTTGATGTTCTGATCTTTCTGCCAAATAAACTTAGCTTCGTCAGCTTAGCCCTTATCTTCCAATTCATCCTCATTTCATGATAATGCTTTTAAATGTCTGAATTCGACGTTACAGGTTATTGGTGACCGAAATAAGTCGTGCGGACTACTACTCATTGTACAAATGGCATACTTTGGTTTCCGCCTATTCGCTATTCTGCTATTTCAATTATCAGTGGAAAAATATCAGCAGTTGAGTATGAAGTGAGCCGGACTGGAAAAGCAACGTAAGTCATTTCTTTCAACCCCAAAAAATTTTATTCTGATTTAATGGAACCAGATTCGAATTCGGATTCTAGGGATCCAAACCACATTTGGATGTGGGGTTTCAGGCGTTTAGTAGACCCCAGAAATCTAGCGCACCCTCACATGCACGAGAATCAAAATTTTTTGCACGTTTTCTTAAGATTTTCGCTAGTTATACACCATCCGATCCCCAGAATTCAGCTGCTGTCTATTCTTAATCTACAGATCTTCTAATACATAAAAGTGAAGAGGATTATGATTATAACGCGTCACTTATTATTATTATTATTATACTCGAAAAGCCAAGACTGAAAATAGGGATGTTTCGTGTGCAAAATAATGTTTTTTTCCTGTTTTTTTCATATATCTATGGCTAGTTTTCGTATTTAAAAAGTGGATGAACAATGTAAAAATTATTTTTTATCCGCAAGTTGTAATGCGCTCTATAGAATGTCCGTTGCTTAAAAACTGTGCATAATTCTGAAAAAATAGCATTTTAGACCACCAAGAAATCTGAGAAATATCATTAATGAGTCATATTCACCTAAAAGATAGTAAAAACCTTTGTCTAAACGATTAACAGAAATTGATTTAAACGTAAGGAACACTTATTCATCTCGTGACTTCTGTTAATTCGAAAGGAGGAGAGAGTTGGCGTGGCTCCGAACGGCGCAAAGGTATAATTCTGCGCAAAGCGCCAGAAAATTCCAGAAATTATGATCACTGACGGCCAAAAATCATTTCAAATTACATATCCTTTCCTTACCTCGCCAATTATTTTTGGCCAATAAGGGGGGACGGCCGGGCCGCCCTCGCCTCCTTAAATCCGACCCTGTATAGTAATGTAGGTGATAACTTAATAATTTTGTTGTAAAATTTGCCACATTCATTTAAGGATTTTGTTGATTCTGGAACGCCATAGCTGGTTTTTCTCTGATTTACGCAATAGGTTCAATGAAGTTATGATTTAATCTGTCTCTCATTGAAAATTCAAGCGTATTTTGTGAAAAAATTACAATAGGTATGATTTATGTTTTGTGAGTCCCTTACATAAAAATCTTCATTTGAACTTCAGTTCTGTTTCTAGATATTACGACGACACCGGAATCGGAGCATGCGGAGAGTCTTTGAATGCGAAAACGGATGAATTGGTAGCCATTAGCCATCAATGGTTCACAACTAGCAACCCCAACGACGATCCTTATTGCAAAAATGTTTGCGTTACGGTGGAGTATGAGAACAAACCCGCGATAACGGTAAACCCGTTTAGCGAAGCAATTAATTTTAGGCACAATGAAATGCCCTGCTTTAGCCTGGCATAGTAGTTACAATAAAATGTGATTTAAGCCTAGATTAAGATTAAGCGCAGCTAAAGCCTAGCTCAGCGGGTCCCGTCAAGTATGATTCAATTCTGACCTAAGCCTTGTTTAAAGTTTTGCGCAACTTAAGTCCGGCTTAGTGTTTCCTGTTAAGTGTGTTTTAGGTGTGGCTAAAATTCTGGATGTCTTGATAATTCCCGTCAATTGTAGTCAAAGCCCGGCTGAAGCCTGATTAAAACTTATGCGCAACTTAGGCTTGGATCAGTGGTCATATGTAAAGTATGTCGTAAGTCTAGCCTCAGGCTCTGGCTTAGACTTAAACGAAACTTAAGCTAGCTTAATAATTTCCGTACCTAGGCAAAGTTAACGGAAATGTGAACCTCACTTAGTGATTTCTGTAAAGAGTGCTTTGTGCCGGGTTTAAATCAAACATTTGGTCTGGCTTATGCGGATCTTTTGTCTGACTACATCATTTTATATCATTGCAATCTGTTTGAATTTGATTTAATTTGATTTTTTAAGTCCTTTATCAGGCTCACATTTTTTATATTATAAGTTTACAATTTCAAATGCGATATACAACGTCAAATAATCTTATCGTTCGCAAGTTTTAACAACAGATAGTAAGACATGACTGAGCATATAATATATTTATGTTTTAGGTTTTTGAATAAAATCGACATTGTTAGCTAATTGAACTTACATTTCCTACTCATAAATCCTACGCGTTCTTGTGGTCTTCGCCCCCATGCAAAATTTTTGATTTTCTTTAAAATTGTAAATTATGTGTCTTCCAAATGATTTTACGGCTCAAAAGAGTCAAGTTAGGCGACCAGATTTGCTCAGTTACTTTTGAGTTTCCACAATTTTTTATCTTTTCGAATTTTCTAGTAAAATAATCATCATCAAGAGCTAAAAGAATAGTGTTTTGATGCGTTCCCATCGTTTTTAAACCTAAACAAGGCATGATAATTTTTATAATAATAAATTGATAATAAGATTAATAAAACTATTGAATAAAACTTAATAATATGATAATTATTTCCCTCCCTCACAATTACATAGGTACGTTATATTGTTCCTGTGTGATAAATCGTGCACTGTAATGTATTTAGTATACGTTATTGATTTGTCCGATTTTGTCATTTTCGTAGGTTCCTGTTAAAGACAAGTGCCCGTCCTGCGATTTTAACCATTTAGATCTGTCTCAAACCGCATTCAATAAACTGAAAACGTCGGAGGGCCAAGGCGTACTCGAAAATGTGAAATGGAAGTTTGTTAAATGTTAAAAAATTGTGTACATAATTCAATGTTAACTAATGTTAACAAGGATTAAGAATATAACTTTTCGTTATTTCGTAAGCTAATACGTCATAATCCTGCTTGGAATGTATTAAAGATTATATTAATCTTGACCAATTGTTCAAAAATAAATTAGAAAACAAGTTTCGCAGATAAGTACAGAATGCAACTTTATACCATTTTATTTGTGAAATAATGGTCTCTAATGGCCACCATCACTTAGCTATCAAGATCGCCGTATATGGAATCTTGAATTCCTCCGTTTGGTTTCAATGTGTAACAGCAGGTAATTTATTTAGTCTTATTTTCAGACCATAGAAATGCTCTGGTCAGCCTTGTGAAATAAGTATTTATATTTCAAGTATCCTGCTTCCATACCTGACAAGCACGTAGGAAAGGTGGTTTGGGAGTCCAGAGGAAGTCAATTCTGTGTGTCTATCGATTTTTGCAGGAGTCTGCTAGATACTCGGGGTCGTAATTTCACAAACCCCAACCCTTTACGGTGAGATGAAAATCTTTTTACAAGTCCCTTCATGGAAAAGTGAATAAATTTTTTTTCAAATAAGAAAATTTGAAGGCCAAGTATGAATTTTTTATTCCGGAATAAAAGGGAAGATGACAACAAAAGAAAACAAAAAGCGAAAAATAACAAGACAGTGAAAGAATACGAATACATAAAAACACAAATTATGCATTCGATTAGTAGGAGGAATTCCAGTTTGAACCATCGCGTTAAAATTGTAAATACGATTCGTCAAATAAATAAATAAATAAACAAATAAGTAAATTACCAAATAGATAAAGACTTGTCAACGGCGATTACTATGACTCCATATGCAAATGAAGGGAAATTTTCCGTCGATTTGTTACAGAGCAGATATGTTTTGCGCACAGGTGCGTGATGAGTTTATCACGGTACTCAGATTAGAGATTTGACATTTTCTGCGTAGAAAAATATTTCGAGTCGTTATTTCATATATTATGTCAACCTGCGATGATTTGTCATGTACTTAAAGTCGAACTTCTACTTCTCTTCTCTTTACTTCTCTTTATTCCTTGAACAATAAACTGAAATCAAGGGTGCTTAAAAAAATGGCAAATTCTTTAAATGATCATAAAATTCCGTCGAAAATGCTTGAATATGACCAGAATCATAGGTTTTACGATATTTAAGCATTTATTACCAGTTTTTCGAGCCTCAGAAAATTCATTGACTGATCATCCGTATCGGCTAACACCTCCAAATCGACCAGGCTGTGTATCTAAGACTGATACAACCTGAGGAACAAAACTGCAAGATAGACCATGCTATAGGCGGCGCGGTGTGACTCCAACCACCCCCTTACTCCGCCCTTCTTTTCCGACCTAAATGTTTCATTTTACCGCCTATAGGTTATTAGGCGTTGCACCCTGAGATAATGTCACGTGCTGCAGCTATTTCCCACAGTCCATCCTATTGTGTTGCGCTCCAGTGTCACGACCTATACCACTCAGGGATGATAGACTTTTAATCAAAGCAAATTATATTCCATTTGCTTTCGTCGTTAGGAAGTGTCCAATAGGCGACCATACGTGGGCAGCAAGAGAATTCTGGGAATGGGGTGCAAGATTTTTCAAAGGTCAAAAAATGGCCTTAAAAATGGTGGATATGGCGAAGAAAACATCATTGTTCGACGTTTCTCATCGAGCACTATCCATTGGCATCAAAAAATTGCGAAAAAAACAAAAAAAATTACAAAAATTGAATTCTGGGGGGGCGGGTATTTTGATTTCTGGGGGGGGTATTTTGATTTCTCGGGGAGGGCGTGCATGCCTCCAAACCGCCCAGGTGTGTTGGCGACTCGTTTCTTGACTCACCCTGTACGTATTATGCATTTGGAATAGATACAAATTGTGATATGACGAATTTTTCTTCGGTAAGTTTATTATTCTATAATATTTCAATAAATCAAAAATAAAATTATGCTATAACTATGGTTAACTGCTTTTATATGTCGATGTACGAGAACTAACCTGAGTTCTATACGCCTAAAATCGCACATATCTTATCCTAAAATTGAGTGGGTAAGCATTCATTTATATAGCGAAATAATTTAAAGAAGAGATGATTTGATATGTAGTTTAGATAAGTGCGAGTACGTTTTTTAATTATATAACGGAAAAAATCTTGGCAAATTAGTTTCACAATGCCGTCTGTTACACATATAAAATGTAACAAAACTTTAAAAAAAACTAAACAAATTCGGAAATTGCATAACATATTGATTGTGCACACATTCCTGTCGGTTTATATTGCTTTTTTCTCTGAAGTGTGTCGCATCAAGCTGCCAATAGTCGCAAATATTCGCATTTTTCTCGTATTCATTTAGATGAATAAAGTGCATTAAAAATGTTAAAAAAACATTTTTCAATTAAAGCCTCTAAATATATTTTTCCGTTTTTGTTATTGGACTTGCTGAAAGCAAAAACTTTGAAATTCTGAAATATACTTACCATCCTGCAGACTGTGCCCATGTCCAAATTCCCAAATCTAAAAAAGTGACTGAAATTTAATTACAAGCTTTCTTTAATAAACACTTGAAAATTGTCTTATAAATTAAAGCATCGTTTTTGCTTATTTAGAAACATATGCAAACAAATTTCGCATACATTCACGCAGAGCTTTGTTCAGATTTATAGATTAATGCGGAATTAAGCTTTTATCTGATTTCCTACCATGATCCGTTTTTTCTAGAGTCTTGAAATTTCAAATGCGATCTACATATTTGTTCTTATTGTTTAAGAATTGCGTGCCAAATTTCAGATTAATAGCTAACGTAGAACAAAAGTTGGAGTTACATATTACTGACTGAAATATAAAAATTGAGCAAATGAAAGCATTTTTCTATTTTTGTTTGTACTTATATAATGAGTGATATTTTCAATCAAAAGACTAAACAAATATTGTATTCCTCCATGGCCTATTGTTAGTTTGCAGGCTGTTCTCCCTCAAGATAATGAGATCATAAGAAAGTTTTTAGAAATCTGAAGTCCAGCACTTTGACTTCTTTACACGTAATCAGTAACTCGGTCGAACGGCAAGAAGGTATCAATTCTGATTCAATACACTCGAGACTATCTAGAAAATGATTTTGATTTAGCAAAGCCGATATTCTCATTGCACGATTTCAGAAAATAAAAAAATATCGATTTGGGGGCGCCAGATTCTGGGGTTCCAGATCATACCTGGGCGTAGGGGTCTTGTGGGGTATGAACCCCCAGACTAAACGAAATGACCCCAAAATTCAATTTTTGAAATTTTTTTTGTTTTTTCCTACAAATTGTTTTGATGCCAATAGATAGTGCTCGATTAGAAACGTTGAAAACGGTGCTTTTTTCGCCATATTACCATTTTTAAGGCCATTTTTTTACCTTAGAAAAAATCTTGCACTCCCCAGAACTTCGGTGCCGCCCACCTATGCTCCAGACCCCCAGACCAACGTGTCGTAGCAATATTTTGCGACTCAATCAATTAATAATTATTGCCACGTATACATTTTTGAATCAGTAGCGCTAGATCAGTTTCTGACTAGGCTAGCTTCTAGAAAGAATATTCAGGATAAAATGAAATTAAATATCGAAAGAATAAGCAGATAAAATAGATGAATGGCATATCGTCGATTTTTATGGTATAACGTTATATTATTTAGTAAGAAAGTAAGCGATGTGATAGGTATCGAGATAATCTGAGATAAAGTTAGATGAACTGCATTATTTTGATCGGGTTTCACAGCCAGACAGTAAATAAACGGCGGACTATTTTTATTAATAATTTTAGAGCGTACTGAAATAAGCGCTATAGCTTCAATTTCAAACATAACTTTACTGCTCAAAATGGTTTTAATAACTCAATCATTTTTCCGTTCAGTCCGACAATTTCTTATTTGCATATCTCCCTCA
Organism: Mermis nigrescens; assembly: GCA_036768485.1. Classification (NCBI taxonomy): domain Eukaryota; kingdom Metazoa; phylum Nematoda; class Enoplea; order Mermithida; family Mermithidae; genus Mermis; species Mermis nigrescens. The sequence goes on along the minus strand of JAVLUZ010000163.1, from coordinate 509,248 downwards.
TTGAACAATGCTTTTGCGCTATCTGCTTTTAGTCAGATGACAGCTTCGAAAAAAAATTGAATAAGTCGTTATGTTAATTATAAAAAAATCGGCGCCTTGCTCTACCCTTCGTTGTAAACAGGATGAGTATATAAACTCCGGTTCTACAACGGTTTTCAGTTAGCTAATCCGGATTTCCTACGACTTATTGGAAAGGCCAAATTATATACAGCGATGGGAACGTATTCGTTGATAATCGTGTTTTCTTTGCTGCACTTCGCCTCGAGTACGTGTTGTAGAATTTTTCGCTTTCTGATAACTTAAAAAACCTTTTTCTACTGGAAGCGACCGAAGGTAGCATGCACACTTGTAAATGATTTGTTTGCAAAAAAATCTTGCTTTTCAGCAATTATGGACCCTGATCCTTCTCCTTTTCTCCTCAAGACTTTCTCGCATTCTTCCTACTTTAGACCAAACACCAATCAGGCGCATAAAGGGGATCCTCGGACTGAACGTACTCGTTCTCGGATCATTTATTGAAAAATGATTCTTGATTTTAAGTTGAACTCGCAAAGTGTTGCTGGCAACGCATAAGTTTGAGCCATCCTAAAAACATAAGAAATATTGCTGATTATGTCGGCCATATTGTTTCTTCAGCCAAATCTGTCAGTTTTTAGGCAATCGTGTCAAAACGGCATTTTAGCCTCATATCGCGCGTTCTTGGCTTATAATTTTACAATTTTCCGAGTATCAGGAACCAGTAAATGTTGTTCACAATTCAATTTTTCATGCAGACCTGTCAGAAAAAACAATGTTTTGAATTTTTGTATATAGTAGATTTGAACGATGCTTTGGGAAATTAACAATACCAATCTTCGACTTTCGAAATGACTCTATAAACCTGTCTTTATCTCTGATAAAAATTTTTCATGAGTCAGCTTTTGATTTGTTTTTGAGCATAATTGAGAGGTTTAAAAGACATAAATAAGAATGTATAAAAGCAATGTTTTTTAGCTTTTGGTTCTAATAGATAATTTGCATGATGCTTTAAAAAATTAACAAATATGTATCAATCTTAGACTTTTAAAATGATTCGGTAATCCAACCTTTATCTACTAAAAGTTTTTCATGAGCTAACCTTTGATTTGTTTTCAAGCAAAGCTGACAATTGTCTATGTAGCACTCAGTAGAATGTTCTTACTTCCAACTTTCCAGTGAAATTTTGTTATACATTTTTGACTTTTTTCAGTCGCTTTGCATTTTAAGCAAATAATTATTTGTCATCCTTCTATTCACATGCCTTCTTTATTAAAGCAGACCTGTCTCAAAAAAGCAATGGTTTAGTATGCTTGTTCAATTCGCATGAAGCTTAGCAGAAAAAATATTGATCTTGTTTCTATCTAATAAAAACTTTCCATGAGTAAACTCTTGATTTGTCTTAAAGCATAACCGAGAGAGTTGTAGAACTCAAGAAAGCAGTATCAATAAGAATCTGGAATATAAGGCAAATAGATTTCGATAGTTCAACAGTTACTCATTGAATCGTTATAATCAGTCTTAGTCTGCAGATTGATCCATTTTCAGAGTACCCAAATTACTCATGGAATTCTTGCAACGTAGAATGAATATTCTCATCTGCAACTTTTCGGTATAATTTTGTGCTACCATTTAACTTTTTCAGTCGCTTTGCAGTTTAGGGAAAAATAATTTGCGAATTTCAATTCACTGCCTTGTTAAAAGCTTTGCCTGTGAACACTGCCATTTGTGATTAATAAAAATACATACTAGTCGACTTTTCATAGATTTTCTATCATGTTTTTTGCATCAGGTATGTAATAGCTTCCAGGAACCCAGCCAGACCAAATATCCTAGAGTTTGATTGGATAAAATTAAAATTATTTAGCGCGTGGTTTTTCGGTCGTATTGTGCCTTATTATCTCATTTTTACGATCTCATTTCATTTTAGGCAATCTAATTGATCCTCGTAACCGATACCTTTACTTCAACAGCTCAAATTTGCAAGTTAGTTCAATGCTTTGTTCGTAATTCGATTTTGTTAGGAAAAATAATGTCAATTAGAAAAAAACTAAATTCGATGTTGTTAATCAAAGTAAACTTCTCCGATTGAAACTCGTTCCTCCGCTGCAATTTTTTTACGCTATTTCGTAGTTTTATTTAAAATTTTTCCATGAATTTATTGGAATTTTTATTACTTGAACAAACAGATTAATTATAATTATGTTGAAACGGATGAACCGAGAAATACCGCACCTTAACGTTACGTCGTCATACGCATAATATGTAATAAATAAATTAATAAATATTAAATAAAAATTTTCAGGTAATTTATACGAACTACTAACAAATTTATAATAAATTTGTTATTAGTTTATTTTTTATACTTAAATATTAGAAGCGGTATTCTGGAAAAGAATTTAATGAATTATTTTTCAATGAAATGAATCGTAATAAATTTCTAATTTTAGCCCTACAGTCTGGAAGGTGACTTTGTTGATGGGCACGCTTTATACATATGCGCTAAGTTCAAATCAGGTGCTGCTGAGACCCTCGTTCTGAAGCTTCTAACACCGTCAGACAACGTAGCGGTTCAACTTTCCTTTAATTTCACTGCGAATGTAAGCACCTTTTCGTATTATTCAATCAATATAATTATCTAGAATAATTATTAATAAAGTAGTTTCACATTTTTTTCCGTTTTAAGGAAATTCAGTTAAGTCGTAGAGATGGCCCTTACCTGATGACGCAGTCGGACGTGCCACTTAATTGGCCGAGCCGAGACTCTTTCCAATTCTTCATCGTCAGGCACAATGACTACTTTGAGGTAGGTTAATTTAAAATTATTCTAGATTTGGTTATTTCCGGAACTTTTCGACCTAAAGGAAACCTTTAGACCCCAAAATCTTAAGCTTCATCAAACGCGATGATATGTGCAAAGCATGGCCGGTCTGGGATCAGATATGCTTTAGATTGGTCAGCCAGAGAGCTATTTTTAGTCAATATGGCTTCATAAACGGATAATTGAAATAGTGTTGAAACCACTTTCTGGTCGACTTGAGCACTTCTGCACACAAATTTTGATTTTCATTCATGTCGCTCAAAATTATTCCTTCTTAAAAAACTATTCAACCCCTACCTGCCATACCTAAGCATATGGTGGAGTTTGGGGGAATGCACCCCCTAGATCCCAAAATACCAACCCGGAATTTAATTTTTGAAAACTTTTTTGTTTTTTTTCGCAATTTTTAAATGTTAATAAATAGTGTTCGATGAGAAACATTGAAATTTTTCATTTCTCCATACCACCATTTTTAAGGCCATTTGATAAGTTTTGCACCCCCCCTCGTTTTGGTGACGCCCACCTATGCTCCCAGCTTAAAATTGTGTACGCCCTCATCAAAGTCTCATGCAGATACTTTGCAGTCATAGGTGGGCAGTACCGAAATTCTGGGGTGTGCAAGATTTTTCAAAGTTAAAAAAATGGCCTTAAAAATGGTAGTATGGCGAAAAATCAACTTTTTCCAACGTTTCTCATCGAGCGCTATCCATTAGCATCAAAAATTTGCGAAAAAAAAACAAAAAATCATTTAAAACTTGAATTCTGGGGTATTTGCATTTCTGGGGGAGGAGTATTTTGGTTTTTCGGGGGGCGGGGGTAATGGCATATCTCCTAAAACCCCTCCGCTCACGCCCAGGTGTGTAAGCAGTCCGTGTGTGTTCAATGCAAATTTTCTGATAGCTCCCTCCAGTTATATCACATATCAATTATATCAAACAACCTCACACCTTCAATCCTTATCTTGGCATCAAATTCAAAAATATAAAAATATAAATGGGCCTTTCGTTTACCTCAATATAATATTCCTCATTTCAGGTATGTAATCAGACATCGGAAAGGAATCAGGAAAAATATTTACTGAATTTTTTTGAGGTTCATGGACGTGGCTCAAAAATAGACAGAATTTGGATTCCATCGAAAGGGGATGAAAGTGTTGAAAATTTAGTGAAATTCAATATTTCTGGCGGTATGACTATGGATAGAGCGATTTACGAAGCCGTCAGTCACAGTGTATTTTTTCAGTCAAGTAATGGAAGTTCAGATATACGTATTATAAAATATGAAACTAATTTTAATTTTGAATGATAATACATATATTTGATTATTCAGAAAATTAAATAGATATTTTATATTTTATCTACAATGTCAAATTCATTTAAGTAATTTGACCAAGTAATTTGGTGAAATCCCTCAAAATAACACACTTATCATCTCACTCCAGGGAGTTTTCTCGAAAGTATCAATGTGTTTCAATAACGCGACTTTCCTGATTTGCTAAATTGATATAATTTTTCATTTTTTCTTAAGTTCTTAAATTAATGATGATTTTTAAAGTTCTTTTCAATTCTTTATTTTTTATAAAGGGAATGGAAGTGTTAATTTAGTGAAATTCAATGTTTCTGACGGTATGACTATGGATAGACCGATTTACGAAGCCGTCAATCACAGTGAATTTTTTCAGTCAAGTAATGGAAGTTCAGATAAAGGTACGTATTATAAAATATTAAACTAATTTAAATTTTGAATGATAATACATATATTTGAATATTCAAAAAATTAAATAGATATTTTATATTTTATCTACAATGTCAAATTCATTTAAGTAATTTTAACCAAGTAATTTGGTGAAATCCCTCAAAATAACACACTTATCATCTCACTCCAGGGAGTTTCCTCGAAAGTATCAATGTATTCCAATAACGCCACTTTCCTGATTTGCTAAATTAATATCATTTTTCATTTTTTCTTAAGTTCTTAAATTTATGATGATTTTGAAGTTATTTTTAATTCTTTATTTTTATGATTTTCCTAATTTATTGATTTTTCACTTTGAAATTTTTTTTACTTTCTCAAACTTGACAGCATGCAATTAATAAAAAAAATTAATTTTTTGAGGAAAATGAGGCAAAAATAAGGGCGAAAGAAGTCTACAATTTTCATTTAAACGCTATTTGAGCATACCTGCGCGTGGGGGCAGGGTGGGGGGGTTTGGGTGTGCAACTCCGAGAAATCAAGATGCCCCACCAGAAACCAAAATATCCCCCCTGAGAATTCAATCCTTGAAAATTGTTTTGTTTTTTCCCTTTTTTTGATGACAATGATGAGAATGATGAGAATGATGATAATGATGAGAATGATGATAATGATGAGAATGATGATAATCGTTGAAAAATGGTCTTTTTTTGCGATACCACCACTTTTAAGGCCATTTTTTGACCTTTGAAAAATCTTGCAACCCCCACCCTCCGGAATTTTGGTGCTGCCCACATATGAGTTTGAGCCATCCTAACAAGTTAAGAAATATTGCTGATTATGTCGGCTATATAGTTTTTTCAGCCAAATCTGTCAATTTTTAGGCAATCGTGTCAAAACGACATTTTAGCCTCATATCGTGTGTTCTTGGCTTATTATTTTACAATTTGATGAGTATCAGGAACCAGTAAATGCCGTTCACAATTCATTTTTTCATGCAGACCTGTCAGCGAAAACAATGTTTTGAATTTTTGTTTCTAGTAGATTTGAACGATGCTTTGGGAAATTAACAATACCAATCTCGGAGAAATGACTCTATAAACCTGCCTTCATCTCTGATAAAAATTTTTCATGAGTCAGCTTTTGATTTGCTTTTGAGCATAATTGAGAGGTTTAAAAGACGTAAATAAGAATATATAAGAGCAATGTTTTTAATTTTTGGTTCTAGTAGTTAATTTGCATGATGCTTTAGAAAATTAACAAATATGTATCAATCCTAGATTTTTAAAATGATTCTGTAATCATACCTTTATCTACTGAAAGTTTTTCATGAGCTAACCTTTGATTTGTTTTCAAGCAAAGCTGACAATTGTCTATTTAGCACACAGTAGAATGTTCTTACTTCCAACTTTCCAGTGAAATTTTGTTATACATTTTTGATTTTTTTCAGTCGCTTTGCATTTTAAGCAAATAATTATTCATCATCTTTCTATTCAAATGCCTTCTTTTTTAAAGCAGACCTGTCTCAAAAAAGCAATGATTTAGTATGCTTGTTCAATTCGCATGAAGCTTTGCAGAAAAGATATTGAAGTTGTTTCTATCTAATAAAAATTTTTCAAGAGTAAACTCTTGATTTGTCTCAAAGCATAACCGAGAGAGTTGTAGAACTCAAGTAAGCAATCTCAATAAGAATCTGGAATATCAGGCTAATAGCTTTCGGTAGCTCATCACTTACTCAAATTCGTCTTAGTCTGCAGGTTGATCCATTTTCACAACACCAAAATTACTCGTCGAATTCTCGCAACCTGGAATGAATATCCTTATCTGCAACTTTTCGGTATAATTTTGTGTTATCATTTGACTTTTTCAGTCGCTTTGCAGTTAAGGCAAAAATAATTAGAGAATTTCAATTCACTGCCTTTTCTAAAGCTTTGCCTGTGAACACTGTCATTTGTTTTTAATGAAAATACATACAAGTCGACTCTTCATAGATTTTCTATCAGGTTTTTTGCATCGGGTTTATAATAGCTTCCAGGACCCCAGCCAGACCAAATATCCTAAAGTTTGATTGGATAAAATTAAAATTATTTAGCGCGTGGTCTTCCTGTCGTATTGTGCCTTATTATTACATTTTTACGATCTCATTTCATTTTAGGCAATCTACTTGATACTCGTAACCGATACATTTACTTCAACAGCTCAAATTCGCAAGTTAGTTCAATGCTTTGTTCGTAAATCGATTTTGTCAGGAAAATTAAACGTCAGTTAGAAAAAAAACTAAATTCTATGTTGTTAATCAAAGTAAACTTCTGCGATTGAAACACGTGCCTCCGCTGCAAATTTCTTCCGCCATTTCGTAGTTTTATTTAAAATTTTTCATGAATTTATTGGGATTTTCATTAGATGCACTAACAGTGTAATTATAATTATGTTGAAACGGATGAACCGAGAAGGGCCGCACCTCAACGTTACGTCGTCATACGCATAATATGTAATAAATTAATTAATAAATATTAAATAAAAATTTTTAATAAATTTTTACGAATTACTAATAAATTTACAACAAATTTGTTATTAATTTATTTTTTAAATTTAAATATATAAGAGGTGGTATTCTGGAAAAGAATTTAATGGATTATTTTCCAATGAATCGTGATAAATTTCTAATTTTAGCCCTACAGTCTGGAAGGTGATTTTGTTGATGGGCACGCTTTAACCATATTGGCTAGCTTCATATTAGGTGCTGCTAAGACCCTCGTTCTGAGTTTTCTTACAGCGTTAGGCGAAATATCGCTTCAACTTTCCTTTGATTTCAAGGCGAACGTGAGCAGCTTTTCGTATTATTTAAACAATATAATTACCTAGAACAATTAGTAATAAAGTATTTTTACATTTTTTTCGGTTTTAAGAAAATGCGGTCAAGTCGTAGACGGGACGGTCGTGCTGATTACGCATTCGGTCGTGTCACTTAATTGGCCGAGCCGAGACTCTTTCGATTTCTCCATCGTCAGGCGCAAAAACAAGTTTTTGGTAGGTTAATTTAAAATTATTTTAGATTCCGTTGATTTCCGGAAATTTTAGATCTAATGGAAATCTTTAGACTCCAGAATCTTAAGCCTCTTCAAACGCGACCATAAGTTCACAGCAATAGCCGGTCTGGGGTCAGAGGTGGTTTAGAGGGGTCTGCCAGAGAGCTATGTTTAGTCAAGATGGTCTCAAAAACGGGTAATTAAAATAGTGTTAAAACCACTTAAACCTATAATTTCTGGTCAACTTGAGCACTTCTACAGACACATTTTGATATTCATTCATGTCGCTCAAGATTTTTCCTTCTTGAAAAAACATTATTACCCATACGATACGCCTAAGCGTGGGGTGGGATATGGGGGAATGCAACCCCCAGATGCCAAAATACCCCATAGAATTGAATTCTTGGAAATTGTTTTTGTTTTTTTCGTAATTTTTTGATGCTACTAAATCGTGCTCGATGAGAAACGTTGAAATTCGGTGTTTTTTCGCCAAACTACCATTTTTAAGGCCATTTTTTGACCTTTGACAAATCTTGCACCCCCCTACCAAATTTTTGTGACGCCCACCTATGCTTCCCGCTAAAAATTATGTACGCCCTCGGAAAATTCTCTTGCAGATACTTTGCAGTCATAGGTGGGCAGTACCAAAGTTCTGGGCGCTGCAAGATTATTCAATGGTAAAAAATGGCCTTAAAAATGGTAGCATGGCGAAAAAACACCATTTTTCAACGTTTCTCATCGAGCACTATCCATTAGCATCAAAAAATTGCGAAAAAGACAAAAAATTATTCAAAAATTGAATTCTGGGGGGAATTTGGATTTATGGGGAGGATTATTTTGGTTTATCGGGGGGGGGGGGAATTGCATAACCCTAAACCCCTGCCTTCACGCCCAGGTGAGTAAGCAGTCCGTGTGTGTTCAATGCATATATTTTGATAGCTCCCACCAGTTATATCACAGATCAATAATATCATACAACCCACACCTTTAATCCTTATGTTGGCATTAAACTCAAAAATATTAAAATATAAATGAGCTTTTCGTTTACCTCAATATAATATTTCTCAAGTCAAGAATGTCTGAACTTTGATCATTTGCATATAATCAGACATAGGAAAGGAATCAGGAAAAATATTTACTGAATTTTTTTGAGGTTCATGGACGTGACTCAATAATAGACACAATTTCTTTTCCATCGGAAGGGAATGGAAGTGTTGAAAATTTTGTGAAATTCAATGTTTCTGGCGGTATGACTATGGATAGAGCGATTTATGAAGCCGTCAATCACAGTGTATTTTTTCAGTCAAGTAATGGAAGTTCAGATATACGTATTATAAAATATTAAACTAATTTATATTTTGAATGATAATGCATATATTTGAATATTCAAAAAATTAAATAGAAATTTTATATTCGATCTACAATGTCAAATTAATTTAGGTAATTTGACCGAGTAATTTGGTGAAATCTCTCAAAATTATACACTTAACCATCTCCTTCCTGAGAGTTTCCTCGAAAGTATGGATGTATCTCAATAACGCGACTTTCCTGATTTGCTAGATTGATATAATTTTTCATTTTTTCCGAAGTTCTTAAATTTATGATGATTTTTTAAGTTATTTTCAATTCTTTGTTTTTTATAAAGGGAATGGAAGTGTTGAAAATTTAGTGAAATTTAATGTTTCTGGCGGTATGACTATGGATAGACCGATTTACGAAGCCGTCAATCACAGTGAATTTTTTCAGTCAAGTAATGGAAGTTCAGATATAGGTACGTATTATAAAATATTAAACTAATTTAAATTTTGAATGATAATACAGATATTTGAATATTCAAAAAATTAAATAGGAATTTTATATTTTATCTACAATGTCAAATTAATTTAAGTAATTTGATCTAGTAATTTGGTGAAATCTCTTAAAATCACACACTTAAGAGTCAATTTCTGTAAGAATCAACCCAGCGATGTAGTAAGGGCGGACAGTTAAAAAATAAGCTATCCTCATTTTGACGTATGTTGTACAGTTTTTTATTCTGAGAAACATGGTGTAAAGCGTTTTGTACAAAACATTTTTCGCTTGGAACATCAACCTCAAAGTTTGAAAAATGGACTTTTTTTGTCAAAAAAGAATAGATTTACTTTTATGACTATAACTTCTTAACAACGCAAGATATTAGAGTCAATATTTTTTTAAATGAAAGCGCAAGATTTTGGCTTTCAAATATCATTTTGATAAGTCCACAAGTTTGACGGGTTGAGAAATTATGTAAGACTGAATATGAAAAAATTGATTATGTCCACTAAAAAATTTTACATTTTGTCCTATAACTCCTACACTGGATGCGGGTGATTCCCAAAATTTTAGTATGATGTGGCACTTAGATGTGACATATATTTGGCAAAAAAATAAAAAAATTAAAGGACCACTATTTGTGCAATGAGTCTTGACGCAAGACCATTTATTGTGAGTTACACAATTGTTCTTGCCCAAAACTTTTCTTTTAGACGTTATATCTTGCAAGTAAGGTAAGACCAACTCTCAAAATTTTAGTTAAATAATTTACTTAGTCTTATGATGTTATCGGCAAAAGAATATGAAAGTTGTCAAATTACTGATTGAAAAGTGGCCCTTAGCGTAAGTGCGAGTCAGGTAGGAATGTCTGATTATCAGCACACCAAATTCTTCTTTTTCCAATTATAACTCCTGCATTAGACATGGGACATTATTTAAATTTTAACTCATTGTTACTGTACGTCCTTTTGTGCTATCGTAAAAAATAAAAAAAATCGCTAGTCAAATTAGTCATAGTCAAACTTTTTTCTTATATGTTTATCACAGCAAGTGCGAAATTTGTCCCCCCCTCACAGCTATAACGGCACACATATGGGAGGTGCTGTTTTTTTTAATCGATGGATAATAAAAAATTCGATGTCGGTCTTTTTTGTTTTTGTTTACACTCAATACCGAGTTAGCAATGAGCGTGTAAAGTGTAAACCTAAAAATCAAATAATTTGCGGAGGGCCAATTTTTTTCAAAATGTTGCCCCCGAGCTGTAGATTACGAATATCTTACATGGCAACAAATAGCAAATTTTTGGTCGCGTGAAGCCAGAAATTGAGAATCAGAGGGAGCAGCGCAAGATGTGACTGATGAATGCCCAGAGGATGAATTTATGGCTGACCCAAACCTTGAATTAGAGTCTGAAGAAATTGAAGATGTTCTGCTGCATAGTGACTGTTTTGATGTTTGAATTTGTTGTAAGAATTTGTCGCATGATATTAAGTCCCCATAGTCCATTCCTGATCCTAACTCAACTTTTAATGGAATAGCTTTAAATGATAGCATCTATGTCCCAGTAATCCAAAGCAAGATGATATATGTACATTTGTCACTGTTTGAGTAATCTTTCATATGAGTCCATAAGCTGAGTTCTCTACAGCCAAGCTTGCGTCTTTTGCACTTCTCAATACAAAGTAGATATTGCTTCAAAAATGTTTACTTACAGTATGGCCCTTCTAAAAGCTTGAACTTAATCAACTTGCTATCTTCCTTTGCTTTAAAAATTTTTATTTCAATTCTTCTTATGCAAAGAAACTGACATTAGCACATGCTTACATTCACAACAAATCAATCCATACCTACATGGTGAGTAGGTAAACTACAGATGTAATTGGGGCAAAGTGAAATCCCATCATAATTAATTATCTTCAGATATACAACTGAGCAAGCTAAAAAATAAGACAACTCTTGATAGTCATGCTTCGAGAAATTGGGTGTTGTTCTCTTATTATGCGCTGAATACGGTGAGGTGCAGTAAAATTGTGTTAATTTCCTATAATGAATGATCCCCTAGAACATAGAAAGGTTTTTGAATGTATCCAGTCATGTGCCATAGTAGTATTTACTTAATAATCCGTTGCTCAAGAAGTGCTTTAGCAATATTTTTTAGTTTTTACCAATGGCACAAAAGGGCTTACAGTAACAATGTGTTAAAATTTAAATAATGTCCCATGTCTAATGCAGGAGTTATAATTGGAAAAAGAAGAATTTTGTGTGCTGATAATCAGACATTCCTACCTGACTCGCACTTACGCTAAGGGCCACTGTTCAATCAGTAATTTGACAACTTTCATATTCTTTTGCCGATAACATGATAAGACTAAGTAAATTATTTAACTAAAATTTTGAGAGTTGGTCTTACCTTACTTGCAAGATATAACGTCTAAAAGAAAAGTTTTGGGCAAGAACAATTGTGTAACTCGCAATAAATGGACTTGCGTGAAGACTCATTGCTCAAAAAGTAGTCTATTAATTTCTTTTATTTTTTGCTAAATACATGTCGCCGCATCTAAATGCCACATTATATCAAAATTTTTAGAATCACCCGCATCTAATATAGGAGTTATAGTACAAAATGTGAAATTTTTCAGTGCACAAAGTCGACCTTTTTCATATTTAGTCTTACATAATTCCTGAACCCGTCAATCTTGTGAAAAATTCTCGCTCTTTCATTTAAAAAAAATTTGACCCTGATATCTTGCGTTGTTAAGAAATTATAGTCATAAAAGTAAATCTACTCTTTTTTGACAAAAAGTGTCGATTTTTCAAACTTTGAGGTTGATGTTCCAAGCGAAAAATGGTTTTTGTACAAAACGCTTTGCACCATGTTGCTTAGAAATAAAAACTGTACAACATACGTTAAAATGAGGATAGGTTATTTTTTGACTGTCCGCCGCCTGGGTGAACGTTACAGAAATTGACTCTTAATCATCTCACTCCAGGTGTTTCCTCGAAAGTATTGATGTATTTCAATAACGCGACTTTCCTGATTTGCTAAATTGATATAATTTTTCATTTTTTATTAATTTCTTAAATTTATCATGATTTTTAGATTTATTTTTAATTCTTTATTTTTTATGATTTTCCTAATTTATTGATTTTCTACTTAAAAAAATTTTTTTTCATTTTCTCATACCTGATAGCTTGCAATTAATAAAGAAAAAATGATTAATTCTCTAAGGAAAACGAGGAAAAAATAAGGGCGAAAAAAGTCAGCAATTTTCGTTTAAACGCTATTTGAGCATACCTGCGCGTGGGGGCGGGGAGGGAGGGTCTAGGGTGTGCAACCCCGATAATAAAAATGCCCCATCCAGAAACCAAAATTATTTCAATGAGAATTCAATTTTTGAAAATTGTTTTGTTTTTTTCGCAATTTTGTGATGCCAATGCATAGTGCTTGATGAGAATCGTTGAAAAATGGTCATTTTTTACCATACCACCATTTTTAAGGCCATTTTTTGACTCTTGAAGAATCTTGCAGCCCCCCCGGAATTTTGGTGCTGCCCTCGTATGATTTTGAGCCATCCTAAAAACTTAAGAAATATTGCTGATTATGTCGGCTTTATAGTGTTTTCAACCAAATCTGTCAATTTTTAGGCAATCGTGTTTAAACGACATTTTAGCCACATATCGTGTGTTCTTGGCTTATTATTTTACAATTTGATGAGTATCAGGAATCTGTAAATGCCGTTCACAATTCATTTTTTCATGCAGACCTGTCAGAAAAAAGAATATTTTGAATTTTTGTATATAGTAGATTTGAACGATGCTATGGGAAATTAACAATACCAATCTTAGATTTTTGAAATGACTCTATAAACCTGTCTTTATCTGTAATAAAAATTTTTCATGAGTCAGCTTTTGATTTGCTTTTGAGCATAATTGAGGTTTAACAGACGTAAATAAGAATAAATAAGAGCAATGTTTTTAATTTTTGGTTCTAGTAGTTAATTTGCTTGATGCTTTAAAAAATTAACAAATATGTATCAATCTTAGATTTTTGAAATGATTCGGTAATCCAACCTTTATCTACTAAAAGTTTTTCATGAGCTAACCTTTGATTTGCTTTCAAGCAAAGCTGACAATTGTCTATTTAGCACTCAGTAGAATGTTCTTACTTGCCAGTTTCCAGTGTAATTTTGTTATACATTTTTGACTTTTTTCAGTCGTTTTGCACTTTAAGCAAAAAATTATTTATCATCTTTCTATTCACATGCTAGTATGCTCGTTCAATTCGCACGAAGCTTTGCAGGAAAAATATTGAACTTGTTTCTATCTAATAAAAACTTTCATGAGTAAATTCTTGATTTGTCTCAAAGCATAACCGAGAGAGTTGTAGAACTCAGGAAAGCAATCTCAATAAGAATCTGGAATATCAGGCTAATAGCTTTCGGTAGATCAACACTTACTCATTGAATCCGTACAATTAGTCTTAGTTCGCAGATTGATCCATTTTCACAGTACCAAAATTACTCATCGAATTCTCGCAACGTGGAATGAATATCCTTATCTGCAACATTTCGGTATAATTTTGTGTTATCATTTGGCTTTTTCAGTCGCTTTGCAGTTATGGCAAAAATAATTTGCGAATTTCAATTCACTGCCTTTTCTAAAGCTTTGCCTGTGAACACTGTCATTTGTTTTTAATAAAATACATACTAGTCGACTCTTCATAGATTTTCTATCAGATTTTTTGCATCAGGTATGTAATAGCTTCCAGGACCCCAGCCATACCAAATATCCTAAGGTTTGATTGGATAAAATTAAAATTATTTAGCGCGTGGTCTTTCTGTCGTATTGTGGTTTATTATTTCACTTTTACGATCTCATTTCATTTTAGGCAATCTACTTGATACTCGTAATCGAATCATTTACTTCAACAGCTCAAATGCGCAAGTTAGTTCAATGCTTTGTTCGTAAATCGATTTTGTTAGGAAAATTAAACGTCACTCAGAAAAAACTAAATTCGATGTTGTTAATCAAAGTAAACACCTGCGATTGAAATACGTGCCTCCGCTGCAAATTTCTTTTGCCATTTCGTAGTTTTATTCTAAATTTTTCATGAATTTATAAGGATTTTAATGAGTTGTACTAACAGTGTAATTATAATTATGTTGAAACAGATAAACCGAGAAAGGCCGCACCTCAACATTACGTCGTCATACGCATAATATGTAATAAATAAATCAATAAATATTAAATAAAAATTTTTAATCAATTTTAACGAATTACTAATAAATTTACAATAAGTTTGTTATTAATTTATTTTTTATATTTAAATATTAGAGGTGGTATTTTGCAAAAGGATTTAAGTAATTATTTTTCAATGAATTGTAAAAAATTCCTAATTTGCAGCCCTACAGTCTGGAAGGTGATTTTGTTGATGGGCACGCTTTATACGTATTGGCTAATTTCACATCAGGTGCTGCTAGCGCTGACACCCTTGTTCTGAATCTTCTTACACCATCAAACCACGTAGCGGTTCAACTTTGCTTTAATTTCACGGCGAATGTAAGCAGCTTTTCGTATTATTTAATCAATATAATTACCTAGAAAAATTATTAATAAAGCATTTTTACATTTTTTCTGTTTTAAGCAATTTCAGTCAAGTCGTAGAACAGACGGTCGGCTGAGTACGCATTCAGTCGTGCCACTTGATTGGCCGAGCCAAGACTTTTTCGATTTCTACTTCGTCAGGCACAATGACTACTTTGTGGTAGGTTAATTTGAAATTATTTTAGATTTCGTTGATTTACGGAAATTTTCGACCTAATGGAAACCTTTAGACCCCAGAATCTTAAGCCTCTTCAAACGCGACCAATAAGTGCAAAGCATGGCCGGTCTGGGATCAGAGATGCTTTACAGGGGTCCGCCAGAGAGCTATTTTTAGTCAAGATAACTTCAGAAACGGGTAAATGAAATAGTATTGAAACCACTTTAAGCTATAATTTCTGGTCGACTTGAGCACTTCTGCAGACAAAGTTTGATTTTCATTCATGTCGCTCAAAGTTTTTCCTTCTAAAAAACTTTTCAACCCTCCCCGCTAAAAATTGTTTACGCCCTCGGCAAATTCTTATGCAGATACTGTGCAGTTCGTGTATGTTCCTTGCAAATATTCTGATAGCTCCAACCAGTTACATCAAAGATCAATTATATCTAAGAACCTCACAGCTTTAATTCTTGTATTGGCATCCAATTCGAAAATATTGAAATAAAGATGAGCTTTTCGTTAATCTATTTCTCACTCGAGAATGTCTGAACTTTGATTGATTACATATAATCAGACATCGGAAAGGAATCAGGAAAAATATTAACTGAATTTTTTTAGGTTCATGGACATGGCTTAATGGGCAAAGTTTGGATTTCATTGCGAAGGTATAGTGATGACAATTTAGTGAAATTTAATATTTCTGGCGGTATGACTATGGAAAGAGCGATTTACAAAACCGTCGATCACACTGAATTTTTTCAGCCAAGTAATGAAAGTCCGGATATACGTATTATAAAAATATTAAACTAATTTTAATTTTGAATGATAATACATACTTTTGAATATTTAAAAATTCATATAGGAATTTTACATTCATCTACAATATTAAATTAATTTAACTAATTTGACCGACTAATTTTACTGAATTCTCTCAAAATTACATCCTTAACCTTCTCCCTCCAAGGAGTTTCCTCGAAAGTGTCAATGTATTTCAATAACGCGACTTTCCTGATTTGCTCAATTGAAAACATTTTTCATTTTTTTCTTAAGTTCTTAAATTTATGATAATTTTCAAGGTTATTTTTAATTCTTAATTCTTTATGATTTTCCTGATTTATTGGTTTTTTTGCATTTTTAAAAATCTTTTTCTTACTTTCTTAAACCTGATAGCATGCAATTGATAAAGGAAAAGTAATTAATTTTTTGAGGAAAATGAGGCAAAAATAAAGGCGAAAGATAGATGAAAGTCTACAATTTTCGTTTAAACGCTATTTAAGCGTTTATAACAGTTTTTTAGGTCATTTTGGAACTTCTAAAAAAAGAAGCAAAAGCATTTTGACCAGAAACCGCAGATAAACACAATCTAAACTATCCATTTTAAGATGTCTGTTTGTGTGTGTGCGAGCGTGGAAAAAAGTTTTTCACTGTATAATCGAATGATTCTCAAATTTTGGCTCAATGGGTGTTTCGGCCCCCTGATTTGAAATTTTTGATCGAAATGGCGCTATCGGCTCCCTGAAACCCGAAGACGACAAATTACTATAAAAAGTGTTGGTGGCTCAAGCGGCTTATGTATACTTGCAGCAGGGAAAATTTTTTACGCCATCTTAGACCAACTTTTGATGCGCTTGAGTGTAAATTAACAAAAAATTGTAATAATAAAAGTGCATTTTTCTACTGTTTGTTAATGATGTTACAGTTGACCTCAACATAGAATTTGAAGAAATTTACTGTTTAGTTTTTGAGATACGGGAGCCCAAGCATACCTACGTAAAATTTTGGGATTTTTCCTTTCGCAGAAGTACAACCTAAGTATTACATCCCAAAATTGGCCCAGGGGTTTCTTGAAGCTACAATTCCGTACTGATCACTCAATGTGCACGATCTGGCGCCATAAAGCACGTTGGAGACGAGTTAAGAGAAAATTACGGAAGGTCCTAAAGAATGATTACTCATTGAGGACGAGCTCGCAGCAAAACAAGATATCAAATTAAAACATTCCTTTGAATTATGCAAATCAACATGCGTACGATTAAATATAAACAAACTGAAAACAGCAGAAGCATGGCTTTAGAAAATACGAAATGCGATTTTGAATATAGCTGTTTCCAGCGGCTAATGTAACCTTAATTTGCAAATCTGTTATTAAACGTTAATTTAATTTTCTGCGCAGTTTACAATTCACTCTAATCGTCACTTGAGTAGAAAAAGGGAGCAAGAAATATTAGTAACTAGGCAAAATAAAATCAGTCGTTGTAAAGTGACTAAAAAAATCTGCAAAGCTGAAATTGCAACATTTTGGTGGGCATGGTAATTTACAACTAATTAAATTTTATAGAACGAAGGCAACTTTGGCGTGTTAAAAATTCCTAAGTTGCGCCTCCTTAACGATATTTTGACCACGCATGGGCGTTAGGTGGGGGGTTTGGAGGGGAAATTCATAACCTGGGAATACGGTAGACCCTCGAAAATCTACAGACCCCAAGAATTCAATTTGTAATTTTTTTAAGATTTTTACCGGTTTTACACAACCCAGACCCCCAGTTTTGGCTGCTGCCCATGTATAATTTTGACATTTATTGTAAGACTGAGAGCTGCCAAACAATGGATATTACAGAGTGAGTGAGAGAAGCGGTAAAATTTGAAAGGAGTAAATAAGAGTAATAAGATAATATTATTAGTAAATAACAAATAAGACATTTGAATTCCCATACAGTTCCAGTGATACATGGTGATCAGTTATCCCTCTGCTTTTTGCAAATAGGAAGCAAAGCGGCCCATTTCGAAAACAGATTGCACTATGGTCTGCTCTATTCCAAAGGGCCAATTTTTGTTAAAATCTTATTACTGTAATAGATTTTCAATGCACAAATAACATCTTCAGTTATGCTCTCCTAACAATTAATTGCTACAAACTTTTCATATTGATGTTTAATGTGCTTTGCTTAACATGTAGCACGTCTAAAGGACTGCCGCGACAATCTAAGCCTTAAAACATTCCGCTACAGTACTAAGCTGTAAAGCAAAAATGGGCCGTTTGGAATGGAACAGACTATAGTAAATGGGGCACTTAAGTGGCTAACTTGCTAGTGTACGTTAAAAGCTTAGTTATTGACGTCATTCCGACCCAAAAAAGATATTTGACCTCCTCGATTAACTAGACTCCGAAAATGGAAAAATGAAAAATATTTTTGGAGAAAAGTTTTGAAAAGTGAAGGTTAAGAATGTAAAAAAATTAAAATTCCCGGCAAATTGCTCGAAATTGACAGAAAATACGGATTTTCATTGTTAATGAGGTATTCTTTAACATCTATATGAATTTTTGAGGCCAGTTTGGCTCAAATTACTGTTTTATAGCTGATCCCCTGATGATCTGATCTCCAAGAACCAGCTATGCTATGCATTAATGATCAGCTCAGATGAGTCATCCACACTTATAAGATTTCTAATGCTTTGATTTTTGGTTCGGTTTATAGATGCACAGCGTGACGAGGGGAAGTAAGCCGGCCTGGGAGGTCAAAAATTAAGCTTTTTCGCGCCAAATTGACCTCAAAAAATTGAAGCGCTAAAATAGCCTTACACAATATCTTGTCAATTTCAAGCAGTTTTGCTGAAAATTTTCATTTTTATCCGTTTTGGGCCTTCTTTTTGCCCCACTTTCCGCACAAAATTTTCCATTTTTTATTCTGGATGGTCTAGACGCCACCAAACTTCTGGAGGGATCCATAATTGTTTCAAAGGTCAAAAAATGGCCTTAAAAATGGTGGTATCAAAAAATTACGAAAAAACCAAAAACAATTTTCAAAAATTGAAATTGGGTGGAGGTATTTTGGTATTTTGTGGGTGTTTTGGTTTCTTGGGGTGCATACCTCCCTCCATTCCCCCAAGCCCAGGTTTGGCCTGGCGTGGGGAGGGAAGGGAGGTTTGGGGGATATGCACTCGCAGAAAGCTAAAAACCCCCAGAAACCAAAATACTACCCTCAGAATTCAACTTTTGAAAAAAATTTTTCCAGGCAATTTTTTGATTCGAATGGATAGCGCTCGATGAGAAACGTTGAAAAATGGTCTTTTTTGGCCATACAAATATTTTCAAGGCCATTTTTGGCATTTAAAAAATCTTGCACCTCTCCTCCAGAATTTTGGTGCCGCCCACCTATGGTGTAGACCCCCCAAATTCCCCATATGTGCATGTCTGGTTCGTTCACGTTATTTTTGGAACTTGTTTTAGAAGCGTAGTATAGTAAACTGAATTTTTTCAGCCAAGTAATATGACCCAACCAGACTGCGCCCAGCTATCGAGGCCGCTATTAGATGTATGTTTTTTTGGATGTTTTAAAATAAAAGCTATAATCAAACGTGGTTAGTTTCCGGCTAGAAATATTTTCAATTTCGCCGGAAAAAAGGCGCAGCTGTTTTCCACATAGTCGAGCGAGACTGTTATAGTAACACATCTGTTGCATTTCCTGCGAAGTACTCTTTACAACTATTGGACGTGAAGAATCTAGCTTGATTCGACCGACCCGACATGCAGGTGGGGGGGCAGTGAAACTTGGGGTAGAGGCCTCCTACAATACAGAAATAGAAAATTTTATGTTAAGAAAAAAGCAAAATTAAGGCCGAAAAATGGAAAAAAATTGAAAATTAGCTTCGAAGTTGCCTGAAACTGCCACGCATGTGGAATAATGTAGTTTTAAACACACCTGGGCGTGGAAAGGTGATCGGGGGGTATGCACGCCCACCCCCGATAAATCAAAATACTCCCTCAGGAACCTAAATACCCACCAGAATTCAATTTTTGAACTTTTTGGTTTTTTTGCAATTTTTTGATGCCAATGGATAGTGCTATATGAGAAACGTTGAATAATGGTGATTTTTTGTCATAACGTCATTTTTAAGGCTACCTTTGAAAAATATTGCAATCCCGGAATTTCGGTGCTGCCCACCTATGGTTTTATAGCAATTTTAACATTTACATCATTTTTGGTCAATACCCCCAGATTGGCTGACTTACCCTGATCAGATCGGCTATGCCGTGCTTCTGTAAACTAACTCCCCTAAATCGAAAATTCACATAATTGATTTTTAAAAGTATGACAATCTTGTCGCGAGTTTCTGATTCCAACTCTCGTAACTAAATGCGCAACATCGGAATTGGTGCTGTTTTTTGTCTTTACTATGAACCTTACTACTTTTGGGGACGTAAATAAATTTCGTAGCCCTAGAAACCCTCTCAGCCGCTGTTTACGCATACTTTTCATCCTGGTGAATTTTAGTTCCTCAAAGGAGCCTGTAACCACATAATTTGTGCAGGAAAATCAGCTCAATTAGATTTCATCTTATACGATATGTTCATTCTTAATCTGAAATATTGGAGAAAGTTTATAAATAGGAAAAGAAAATCACAAGAAGTGAAAAAAGACGAATAAATAAAAAGTAATTACGCATTCTGTAAAAAGGAATGCAAGTTGAATTAATCGCATTAAATTTGTAAATACGATTAACAAATTACATAATTAAATAGATAATTAATTAGATAATTAATGAAATAAGTAAATTACTTAATTAATAAATAAATAATTAGAGAAACCAATAAATAATTAAATGGATAACTTAATAAATAAATAAGTATGTAAGGTTATAAATAAAGAGATAAATATCAAATAGATAATTAATAAATAAATAATTAATCAATTATTTAATCAATAAATAAGTAAATAGATAAATAAATTAATACATAAATAAATAATTTAATTAATTTATTCATTTATTCATTAATAAGTAAGCAAATTAATGAATTAATTAGTCAATACATTAATCAACTAATAACCAGTTTATTAATTACCCGATAAATCAATTGAGCTGGTT
Source organism: Mermis nigrescens (assembly GCA_036768485.1). Lineage (NCBI taxonomy): Eukaryota > Metazoa > Nematoda > Enoplea > Mermithida > Mermithidae > Mermis > Mermis nigrescens. Next base: position 488,274 of record JAVLUZ010000163.1, on the reverse strand, counting down.
TGACGAATTCTTTTAGGTTCCCTATTTTAAAATGCCTCACGAACTCAATCGTTCTTTGGCGATTATCATGAAGCCATATGCAAATGGAGATAAATTTTTTGTCGAATTGTACGACAGAGAAAATATTCGATTATTACGCTTTGCTGGCAGAGAGAAAGGGGATGAGTTTATCGCGGTACTCACTTGTATTAAATATTTGACATTTTATAGCATAAAAAGCTGTTTCGTGTCGTTATTTTTTCTTTAAATTGTGGACGCAGAACGAAAAAAATAATACAACTCACTTGAATGTTATTCAAAATGTTAGTAATTAGTGCGAAGAATCAACACACTACGAAAAATTAATAATGAATTAATCAATTAGTGAGAGATATATTTAATTTGTTTGATTCGGATGCCAAGTATAAGGGGTCGCACGCACACATACATGACCAGCAATACAAATGCAAGCTTTTATGAGCCCGAAATGGCCAGTGAGTGGTATAAATGCTAAAACAATGTACGAGTAACATCGATTTCAATGCACGATTTCTGCTCATTTTCAAGCACTTTTACGAAAAATTTTCGATCTTCCTCAATTTTTGAAATTTATTTTGCCTTATTTTAATCAGAAAGCTTCTTATTTTTCCACTCTATGGACACAAATGCACAGCACGGTTGGCCTGGGAGATCTTATGGTCTAATTGGGCTAGCCAGAAATATTTTCTGGCTGAAACGTCATAAGTGTCACAAAAGCTAAGATAGCTTAAGACACAATTTCTGAGAAGTTCAACCTTCGACAATGGTTAGTTGTGATAAGTCAAAAGTTAATCATACCTCAAAACAAGATATATAGCACAGTTTTTTATTCTGAACATCATGATGCTATTCATTTGACTTTAAAGTATTTTTCACCATTTTCACCATTTTTCATTACTTTTATTAAAATTCGATTTTCTCCACGAATAATTAATATCATCCATTCGAACAGCTTTCAATCGATTGAATAATAAATTTTCAATTAGCTGAATGCAAAAACTTTTAATACATATTAATTTACACATTACACTGCGATTTAAACTCAATAAGTATTCGTTAAAAATTACAAAAAATTTTAACTTATTTTCGGTTCCTGTAGGCCCCTTACATATAAAGCAAAAATTTTTGCCCTTTTTACACAGCTTGTGCCGTGGACTAATAACAAAAGAAATTTTATCAAGAAAAGTACTCTGGACTACCAAAACAAGCGTCCGATTGACCCAATATACCCAAATTTGTATATAAAAAACAGTGCATTGCATAAGCACAGCCATTTTTCAGCGAATACTATAGGTACGTAAAAACAGCTACCACTTGATAGAGAAAAAATTTCCTATCAGCTGAATGCAAAAAATTGTTATACACTTTACTTATCACTTTACACTGCAGTTTAAACTTAATACATATTCTTAGAAAATTACAAAAATTTTAACATATTTACGGTTCCTGCTGGTCTGTTACATGAAAAGCAATATAGTTTGCCCTTTTTATACAGCACATGCCTTAGTCTAAACATAAAAACAATTTCAGCGAAATAAAAGTACCCCGAGCTACCAAAACAAGCGTCCGAACGACCCATTATACCCAAATTTGCATATAAAAACAAAAAACAAAGCATTGCATGAGTACAGATTTTTCTCAACGAATAATCGATATCATTCGTTCAAACAGCTACCAATCAATAGAGAAAAAATTTCCTATTAGCTGAACGCAAAAAAATTTTATACACTTCACTTTACACTTTACATTCTAGTTTAAACTTAATACATATTTTTTAGGAATTACAATAATTTTAACATATTTACGGTTCCTATGGGTCTGTCCAGGGTACTTTTTTTGATAAAATGTTTTTGTATTTAAGCCAAGGCACAAGCTGTGTAAAAAGGGCAAAAATTTTTGCTGTATATGTAAGGGGCCTACAGGAACGGAAAATAAGTTAAAATTTTTTGTAATTTTTAAGAAATACTTACGTATTAAGTTTTAAACGCAGCGTAAAGTGTAAAGTAAAATGTATAACAATTGTTGCATTCAGCGAATAGGAATTTTTTATCTCTAACGATTGGTAGCTGTTTCAACGAATGATATTGATTATTCGTTGAGAAAAATCTGTGCTCATGCAATGCGCTGTTTTATATGCAAATTTGGGTATAATGGGTCAATCGGACGCTTGTTTTGGTAGTTCAGGGTACTTTTATTTTGCTAAAATTTTTTTTATGTTTGGACTAAGGGATGTGCTGTATAAAAAGAGCAAACTATTTCGCTTTTCATGTAGCAGTCCCACAGGAACCGTAAATATGTTAAAATTTTTGTAATTTCTAAAGAATATGTATTAAGTTTAAACTACAGTGTAAAGTGATAAGTAAAGTGTATAACAATGTTTTGCATTCAGCTGATTAGAAATTTTTTTCTCTATCAATTGAGTACTGTTTTTACGGATAGTATTCGTTGAAAAAAGGCTCTGCTTATGCAATACACTGTTTCTATATGCAAATTTGGATATATTGGGTCAGTCGGACGCTTGTTTTGGTAGTCCAGGTACTTTTTTTGATAAAATTTTTTTCATATTTAGTCCAAGGCACAAGCTGTGTAGAAAGGGTAAAAATTTTTGCTGTATATGTAAGGGGCCTAAAGGAACCGAAAATAACTTAAAATTTTTAGTAATTTTCAACGAATACTCATTGAGTTTGAACCGCAGTGTATAGTATAAATTAATATGTATCAAAAGTTTTTGCATTCAGCTAATTGAAAATTTATTCTTCTATCGATTGAAAGCTGTTTGAATGAATGATATTAATTATTCGTAGAGAAAATCGAATTTTAATAAAAGTAATGAAAAATGGTGAAAATGGCAAAAAATTCAATGTTTGGCGTACTGTAGCACAGCGAATTTTTGTTTTCAAGTCAAATGAATAGCATCATGATGTTTAGAATAAAAAAACTGTGCTATATATGTTGTTTTGAGGTATGATTAATTTTTGACTTACCACAAAGTTGGTCGAACTTCTCAGAAATTGTGTCTTAAAAACTGCCATTTACAGTTTCTAATTATTTACAAGCTATTCGTAGAAAATTTCTTATTTTCCTTAATTTGTTGCATTCATGTTGCCTCTTTTTTCCAAAAACTTAACCGTTTTTCTATTCTGATGTTTCAGACCCCTAACCCCACGTCTCTGGCCAACACTCGAATTTAACCCTCCATTTACCGTGCCCTATGCCGGAGGCATAATGAGTCACTTCATTAGCATTTTTCTGTTCTTCCTTATCTATGTGTCCGAAACTTTGTCTAGCCTCGTTTTGGCTTCAGTTACATCGCTTTTAACGCTTTAGCGTGATGAGAAGTTATAGAGTAGTAAAAAAATAAGCATTTTTGGCCAATTTACAGTAATATCACAAAAACTCAAAATGGAAAAATTGGGTTCTAAAAAAATATTTTGTGGTTTATTCCTTTCCAGCTTTTCAAATGCTGGAAAGGAATAAAAGTTGTGTAAAAAAATAGAAGTTGTGTCTAACACAACAGAAATATATTTTTTCTTGTTTTTGCACGGATATCCATCAGGCGCCTATTCTTATACATTGTAATAGTTTTTTAGTTGTACCTCTTTCAAAAATAATATTTACAGAAAGTAAGATACGTGTTTAGAAAGAGCATAGAAAGTTGCACTGAATGAAAGTAATAAGTGTCACAGCATATAAACATTGTGTAGCTTAACATGGACTAGAAGTTTTTATGCGAAAAATATTGCCAAAATATTTTATGCTCGTTTGCTGAGCTAACGATAGCTTGTTTTGGTTACGTACGTTTTGATGTAAAAAATCAAATACAATTTGAGCAATAAAATTTATACCTTTAGCCTTAATTGTGTTGCGCCTTATTGACTTTCTGAATATTTTCAGACGAACAATATTCGCAATAACGGTCAGAATGGACACAATGTTTCTACTGGTTCATTAACAAGGGATGAAAATGTGATTAAGATTATAAACGAGGCGAATCATTTCAGGGTAAACTTAAAGCAAACTTTAAAAAATGTGTCATAATGTTCGAATTAGTGCGAAATTGCGATTTTTTGTAAGCAAGAGAGAAATACAGGGTGCTCCGCCTTACTATATAATGTGTTTTTAGTAATAAGTTCGATAATATTTATTATTTGTAATGATTTTTCTTGAATGGATAAAAGGCCCAACAGAAAATTAATTGGCAAGATTCAATCGGTTTTGCTTGTTTGTAGTGTAAACCGCACAAGTTTGTGTAAAACTTTGATTTTCAGTCATCTTTCCTTGTAAGATTTATGTATTCTCCGATCAATGACCAGCCAATGATTAACGAAACTCAGACGATGGTAGATAATTATTTTTGAGGTGAATAATGCTCGCGATTCATTAAAAGTTCTTTTGAATCGACTTACGCATGTTATTTAGAAATCGCTTACAAAAGTCAATCTTGCTTAACTAGAAAGAGTTAATTTTGTAATAATTTATCTTTTCATCAGTATGTACGAGTACCATATAACCAACTTAAGCCAAATTTTGTCTGTTACAATTCATGTTTCATTCTAAATCTCTTTCACCGCACGGAGGTATGAGCCGCGTTATTAATACAGTCTGTTTAAGTTCTAACTTATTCAAATGTATAAAAATAAGAACTAATCTACAAAAGCTCTGAAGACTGGTTTTTCAGCATAAAACTTAAATTCACATTATTGTGGATACATTTACATCGGATTTCGGCTTATCTGACGATTTTCTAATTTTCTACAGCGTATAAAAATAAAAGTATCATAAAATTCGAAAGAATGGAACAAAATATAGTCAAACAATGAGTATATGGCGCGGAGCACCTAAAATGTGTCACTTTTGAGCAAACGATTAGCTAAAAACTCTTTAAACAGGCACCTTCTCTACAAATGTTTCGAAAATTAGTGAATTTTAAGAGAGTGAACAAATTTCTGGGGAGTGGTACATAGCTTTCTTGGAAGGAAGGGGATCGGGTGAAGCCCCTCAAATCCCCCAAAGGTCACGTATGATTTTGTGTACTTGATTTTTTGAATCGTTTTTGATTTTTTGAATAAATTTTTAAGTTTCCTGATTTTCCTATTGTTTTACAAGTATAACTTTGGCTCCTATAAGTGTCAAAAAAATTTGCTTTTCGACGCAAGAATTTTTTAAGAGCTCTCGCTTTGATTGGATAATATTCTTTGTTCATCCAATGATTTGCTTATTCTTTAAAATCTTTAATTTTGAAATATGTTAGTGATTTTTAAATTAGATAAGCTACACATGATAGGACTGCCTAAAAAGCAGGATCGGTAGTCTATCAAAAGTCTCAAAAGAATTTCATCTCGATCTTGGGGTCTCCCTTAAAAAAGAAAATATGAAATTTTCTGGAGAAAATGAGGCAAGACATAGACCAAAAATGAAGGAAAAATTGAAAATTTTCTTCAAAATTGATTAAAATGGACTAGAAACTGTGTTTCATAACGTATAGGTCAGCATTATGTTTGGAGGGCATTTCGGCCCATTATATACACATCGTTGAGTACATATTCTATTTGCAAGATGAAATCTAGTTTTGAAATTCAGGATCACTGTAAATCGAATATCAGTTGGAAATGTGTTCAGAAATAGTGAGAGTAATCCTCTTAATTTGAGAATTCATGGAGCTGGATACGTTACCGGATTGTGCTTAGTTTGATCTTTATTTTGTCAAATTGCTTTGTTTAGATTTGGTGACAATTTTTTATTTTTTTGGCTTAGAAGCCTTAGCGTTTTTACAGTTGGCGTAGCGGGAGATAATTACAAAGCTTATTATCGTAATTAGCGACCGGTATTCAGGCGAGGTGGAGGCGTAGTCATTTTTTGCTTCTTGTATTTAATTTTGTCGATTCCTTCTATTCAAATTAAAATTTTTGCATTAAACAAATAATTTTGCACATAAATTTCCAAAATGTTTGCTTTCATGACCTTTACATATATCATACAACGTACGCAGCAGCTGCATTCCTTACGTTTTTAAAATGACCTCTCCAGCATTAGACTACTCAGATAGAAGATTCAAATTTTTTATATTTTTTACATTTCTATTTTTCAATTTATAGATATCAAAGTCGATCGATCGAGTTCTGATATTCAGAGACTACTGAGAATTTTCTCTCCATGAATTACTTATGATAGAGTATTTAATTCCTAATGTTTTACTCGGAAATTTCACTGCAAAATTTTCGAAAATCTTCTTGTATCCACAATGAGAAGGGCAGAAAATCACCGGCAATTTACACCTTACATTGCTCATTTTAGTTGCTTATGCAGCTAATACGCGTTTCAGAAAATAATGGTGTCTACCGCATTCTTAGAAATATTTTTTCCAAAAGTTAAAATTAGTAGTTGAAAGTTCACACGAGTGTAAACCAATGCTTGTTTGCCTGTTTAGGATAATCTTACAGCACGGAAAAGACTTTTTCTGCAGTTTAAGGCCTTTATTCTAAAGTCCATGTTTTGGCAACAAGAAATTTAACAAAATTTGATGAAAGTGTAGATTAGGAATATTTCAAAATTGATAAGCGACTTGTGCGAAAGATCTTTCAACAAAACATCGATGACGCATTGAAACAATTTTTGCCATTTAAAGCTGGAGTGACGTGACGATGCTTTTGAGGCCATTTTGAGACTCAGCCACTGCTCCTCTGTAACAAAACTTCTTGATTATGCTAATTAAAATTTTTTAATTCTTTTATTACGTTATTTTATCTTGTTCAATAGTTATAAATGAGAGATATCATCACAATTTGGCTGAACTCACTGAAAATTCTTACGGCACTGCATATCAGGGTATAAATAAGCTTAAGCACCTGCAGCCATAACTGATTGATATTATGCTTTCTTATAGATACCAGTAGAAAGCTTATTCAGTTTTGAAACTTGTATGTTTTTGAGGCTCAATATTATGTGAATTTATGAGAACAAAAATGAGCGTATAATTGACCATATCAAATGTATAACCTAAACTAGCTAGCGATTTAAGAGCGTTAGATTGCTATAAGCTTTTTATGGTAGCAAAGTACGGCGGTCTGCTGAAATTTGTTGGACTGGACTATTTTGGCGGGTGGACTCCCAGATCCTATATTCTCTGACTGCAAAAATAAGTTGCTGTAATGAATAAATTATGCCAGCGCGTTTGGACTCTGTTGTTAAAATACTATAATTATACGTATCTTAAGAAACACAGTTCAAAATCGTTAATTTGTCCTGTTCGTATTTTTTACCTCTTTCGCTGCATACGTCAGATGTATGGTGGGGTGCTCTAAGTGGTCCAAAAAATTAGGTACCCCAAGGAAAATTCTAGATATGGGTTCAAAACATGATCACATATTTTTAAAACTCTGTATGAAAATGTGAAAATGGAAAATGAATTACGCATCAATAAGGTCGTAAACGGAGGGGACTAAAGTTACCTACATCTATATGCCTGCCAAATTTGAATCTACTAAAAACTCGACTTCCACTAAAAAACACAAACATCAAAGTATATTGTGCGGCTTCTGAAAAGAGCGTGCCTCACAAAACATTGCTCACTGGCGCAGAAAAAGAGATTATGAGGAAGCTTTGATGTGTTTTAATAACCGTTTTATTCTTTTATGAATATCAGGTTACTCTTCCAATACATAACCAATATTTAGTTAATCGTTATGGCGTCATAAATGATTTATGATAAGCACGCCATCTTATTAATTGCAGACCATAGCAGTGCATACCAAGCTAGCGTAAGAATGCAGATTATGCCGTTTTTTGATTAGTGGTCGCTTATGTTCTAGGAATAAGCTATTTATGTAAATTATTTTTACGTCAGAGGTGCAACTCCCTTCTGCAGGCCGCATACTATCCTTTAATTTTTTACGTTTTATAGCGGATGTCGAATTTTTAGTAGATTCTAGCAACTTTCACAGGCAAATATAGGTATTAATTTTCCCTAGTTCCCTAATTTTATGTCCTTAATGATGCTTAGTTCAAAGTATATCCTCCTTTTTGTTCCTTCGGAACATTTTTCTTTGCTAGTACATACCCTTCTTTCAATTGGCATGATTTGAGAAAATCAGTCGGTAAACATATACGGTAACATGCGACAATAATGACAGCAGTCCAACGCGGAAAACAATATTGTTCTGAACAGCATTACATATATTTTTAAACATGAACACCTTTTACCTTTTAAAACAGACTAAATGTTTTCAGCGTAAACTTTACGCAACTGCTAGGTGTAAAGAACACTTACACTCAGGTTCCTAATCCAGATGTTACATGGAACATTTTGAAAAAAATAAGCTTTTGTAATGCTATGATACTAAAGTTAATTTTCAGTGTAAATTTGCACAACTACTGGGTGTGAAGAAAACTTTCAATCGATTTACTTTACACATCAACAGTAACTGAATAGTGTAAACATTACACAACTACTGGGTGTAGAGAAAACTGACAGTTAGATTCGTAATTCTGACTTTACATTGAGCATTTTGAAAAAATAAGCTTTTAACGCTCTGAAGCTAAAGTTATTCTTAAGTTTAAATTTTATACAATTGCTCGGTGTAAAGAAAAAATACAGTCGAATCCGTAATCTGACCTTAAGGAACATATTTTTAAAAATTCACGTTTTGCAACGCTCTGGAATTAAAATAAATTTGTAGTGTAAACTTTGCAAATCAACAATAAAGGAATTGCGTAAACTGTACACAACGACTGGTCGTAGAAAAAACCACAGTCAGATTCGTAATTCTGAAGTTACATAGAACATAAAAAAAATTAAGCTTCTGCAATGCTCTAGAACTAAGTTTAATTTTCAGTGTCTACTGGGCCCTTTTTCCGAATGAAGAGGTTAACTAACCCCGGGGTTAAATTCACCCCGGGGATAACTTTATCCCCGGTTTCCGAATGAAATTTAACTTCAGGGTTACCTAACCCTCAATGGTTAAGGTTAACCCTTAGGGGTTAAATACTTCATGCATTCAATGTGCATATATTCGTGTAGCTATGCATGGATTTGTAGTTAGGGCATAGCTGGTTGATAATTTGCATTGAACATAACTGATCGATATTTTAAAAAATCTGAATAAATTGAGCATAAGCAAATGCACTTCGCATCGACACCTGGGCCTGGAGGGTTTGGAGGGTATGCAACCCCCAGAAACCGAAATACCCCCACCCCCAGAAATCAAAATACCCCCACAGAATTCAATTTTTAATTTTTTTTTGTTTTTTCGCAATTTTTTGATGCTAATAGATAGCGCTGGATGAGAAACGTTGAAAAATTATGTTTTTTCACCATACCACCATTTTTAAGGCCATTTTTCGACCTTTGAAAAATCTTGCACCCCCTCCAGAATCTTGGTGCTGCCCAAGTATGTTCGCATCTATCACTATTGGAATGCGCTAGTACTTGCGATCGACAACACCGGTTGTCAAATGTGAGGGATATAAGGAGTTTGACATACTTATGTACTACATAATATTCAATCCGTCGCGGATCTAGGATTTTTGTAAGAAAGAGGGGGTCGGTACCCAATTTTTTCAAAACAGTCGAAAATAAGTTTAAAACCAGTCGTACGTGCAGAATATCGTTTTTTGCCGTTTTATATTGCCTAATTTTGGTCGAAATGATTTCTGGTGTAGAACTTTTGAAAAAATTTCACAATTTTCAACAATTTTGTGGAAAAAGAGTGCTTAAATTTCTTCAACTTTAGCTAAAACTCGGCGCGAAGCCAGGGGAAATTTGTGGAATTTCGACAGGAAGACGTTTAGAACTTGAATAATTCGTTATATCCTGTTCTTGTGCATTAAAGCATTTATCGCGAAGCGCAAAATTTTTAGAATTTATCAGAAAATTACAAAAATATGGCTTTTTGACCAAGAAAGTGGATGAATGTCATATATAGGTGTTAAATTTTGAGAAATTACGATGGCCGATGGCCAAAAAATGTTGCAAAGTACATATCCATTCTTTATCTCGTCAACTATTTTACCCGACGGGGGAGGGCGGCAGCCCCTCGCTCCTTCTTAAATAATATTAAAATTGAATCATCAAACTCTGAATAGAACATGTATGATAAACCGATACTCTAAATTCCGATAATAAAAAATTTGGAACTGGACAATCGAAAATTTCATGATATTGGCAGTCTTATTAGAAAAATCAAAAATTCTGGAATCTGCATTTCATTGAAATCGAATATATAACTTGCATACTATAGCCCGTTTCATTCAACTTTGAGGTTTTTGAAAAAAATTAAAATGAGTAAGTGTTGTAAACTAACACCATAGTTTCGATGTTCTACACTATACCGAGTTATGCGGAGATGTTTGCCATTTTTTTAAAGGGCATTACCGCATCAAAATTTTCTTTCACTTCTGTAGCCTGATTCACCATGATTTAATTCAAATGAAAACCGCAAAGTTAAATGAAACAGACTATAATTCCATTAACTTTTTCGCACAATGGCACAAAATTTATACCTATTTAGAATTCTAATACACACCAAACCGTGAGCGACCAATACAGTTTGCATAAATGAATCCTGATCGGCATCAGGGTTAATTTTTATAGAACAAAACAAGGAAAGTTAGCCCTCAACAATTCAACCCTTTCATTCGAAAACCTGAGATAAGTACTGATATCAAATGCATATTATATACAACATACTTAACCCCGAATGGTTAAATTAATCCTGGGGTTAAGTTAACCCGAGAGAGATAAAATTGACTCTTGAAAGTTTGTTAACCCCTTCATTCAGAAACCGGAGATAAATTATTTAATCCTCGTCTTGACAAAATTTATCGAATTTAACCGTGGGGTTAGCTTAACCCCTTCATTTGGAAACCGGGCCCTGCAGAGCTAACTTGCTGCTTTTTAATCGTTTTTTGGTTCAATAGTATTTTTCAATCTGCAGGCCGCAAAATATACTTCGATTTTTTGCGTTGCTGATAGAAAGTCTGATATTTAACAGGTTTCGCGAATTTAGCCATATAGGTAGGTACGTCAGTCGCTTTTTCATCACCCCCTCCTTTAACATCCGTAATCCCATGCACATTCGTCTTTTTCGTTCCATCAAAGCATTTTTCTTTTCTATAGTCTGTTCCATTCCAGACGGCCGATTTTACGCTAGTCTTATTACTCTAATGAAGCTTCACTGCACAAATGGCATCTTTATGCTGCTGTGATTGATGATCAATTTAAACTCTTCTAATTGATGTTTAATGTGTTTTACTTAACACGTGACACATCTGACCGACTGCCGCAACAACCTAACCTGTAAAATATTCTGCTAGTGATAAGCCTTCAAGCAAAAATGGGCCATTCGGAATGGAACAGACTATATGTATGTAGCAGGAGTGCTACTACACGGCTAGAAATGCCTACTTTGAAGTTTAACCCGTGACGTTGATGTTTCATTGTTTCTCAATATTATTCAATACTTTGCGCAGTTGTGAGCAAGAGCCCGAGTAGTCGATTAGTACTACACACGCGAATCAGAGCAGAAGATCCGGGAAACCGGTGCGGGTAAAATTTTGCTCACGTAATGGTGGGAAGCGGCGCCCCCGTTACATGTAGTAATAAACGCTTATAGTCCGTTTCACATAAGTGTGGCCATAAATTTTAACAATTTTTCGAAAGTAAGCTGACGGATTACGGTAATCATATATCAAATCAATGCTATAATCACAATCTGCCAGATTATTGTCGGACTAGTTTTTAAAATGTATGCCCAAACTCCTGTGAAACAGGCTGTAGGCAGTGGCGGAACCTTGACTTGGGCGGAAAAATTAGCCGTTTTAACCCGAAAATCGCAAAAAATCGCTCAAAAATGCTTAATTTTGCGCACTATTTTGGGCCAATGGGGGAAGCGGCCGCCCCCCCCTAAATCCGCCCCTGGCTGTAGGTGTCGGGTTATGCATACGTATTTTAGGATGCAATGCTGAAAACGTAGTAAATTCATTCGATTTTACTAAATATCAATAAACGCAACAAAGGATAAGGGTTTTATTAAACAATTACAAACACGCTTTACGGTCAAACTCTTCGGATCATATGATACCACCAGATTTTCCAAGAAATCCAAGTATGTTTCGACTGAAGTCGTTTGTCGTACAAATTATAGTCAAGGTGATCCAGTAAATTCAAGTAATAATCGATAATGGCGGTAAAAGTTAGGGCAGAATGAGCCGATTGCGGTAAACTAGAGCTAGAACGATATAGCTTCCTGGCGAAGTGCAATCTCTCTCTGGCGTATTTCGACAAATATTTGGCAACATCCTGTCCGAAATTCAGAAATTCTTTTAAAATGTCCATTTTTTGCCTGCTTCAAAGAAATGCGCGCAGACATGTGATCAAACAGGACAAGCGCCTTTAATCCGGAAGTAAAATTTTTTCTAAAGGTCGGAAAAGTGCAAAACATTTATGACATAAGGGACAAGTATGAACACAAGTTTTCGTCGAAAAATTGCGGAGAAGCTATTCTTTGTTGACTTTAATAACGAGGGTCTTCCGGATTATAAACAGGGTTTTTTATATTCGGAAGTGCTCAGTCAGACCATAAGTGCGCAGCATCGATGGGCAGCACCAGAGGGGGGGGAAGGGCGGGTGCAAGATTTTTTAAAGATCAAAAAAGGGTCTTAAAATAGTAATATGGCGAAAGAACGTCATTAACGTTTGTCATCAAACACTATCGATTGGCACTATACGTGGGCAGCATCAAAATTCTGGGAGGGGGATGTGCAAGATTTTTCAAAGGTCGAAAAATGGCCTTAAAAATGGTGTTATGGCGAAAAACACCATTTTTCAGCGTTTCTCATCAAGCACTATCCATTCGCATAACAAAATTGCGGAAAAAAAAACAAAAAAATTTCAAAAATTGAATTCTGGGGGCGGGGTAGTTTGGTTTCTGGAGGGTGGGTATTTTGGTTTCTCGGGGGTGCATACCCCCAACTCCCCACGCCCAGGTGTGATTGGCATCAAAAAAATCGCGAAAAAACAACAAAAAATTTTAAAAATTGAATTCTTTTTTCGGGGAGGGGTATTCGTCTTTCCAAAAGGTGCATGCCTTCTCAACACTCCCCCACGCCCACGTTGGTGCGCAGTATGGTTGGTCTAAGGTCAGCTGGTACGGGGTCACCATCACCAAGAAAGAACTTGAAGCCACGAGGGCCTCAAAATCTGATAAATATGCTTTGATAGCGTCAAAACTATGCTAATTTACTTTCTTGTAGATATCAGGCACTAAATTTTTCATTTTTACCTCTTTTCGGCCTATTTTGTGCCTTATTTTGCCCACAGAGTCCCCATTTTCCATTTCAGGAAAAGCTTTTTTGGGGTCTAAAATAGCCCCAAAACGGGTATAAATGTTGAATGGTATAAAGAAAGGCTAGGTTAATCCACAGTTTCTGTCTGAACTATTCACACATTTTTGTGGAAATATTTTTGATTTACAACCATTTTTGTGAATTTTATGGCACATTTTTATTGAGTTTATTTTTATTTTTTATTGTCTCATTTCTGTAAGAAAATTTTTATTTACTCATTCTTTCTAGCTAGACGCCTAAATTGCACATGTAACAGAGGGAATCCCTTTTCCCCAACCAAAGTTAGGAAATTTTTGATACGCAACCAAGTTTTGGCGAAAACTAGCGTTTTTGACCGTCATTTTTGGCAAAAAATGGAGAACTCCCCCTCCCCACCGAAAGTCATCGGTATCATACGTGGGCAGCAAGAAAATTCTGGGTGGGGGGGTCGGGATGGGTAAAATTGTCAAAAATTATACTAAAAATAGAATTCTGGGGGTCTGCAGTAGTCTGGGGGTTTCAACTACTAGGGAGTAAAAGCCCCCCTACGCCAATGTGTGGTCGGTGACCCCACCTAGAATTTTGAGTTGCTCCAGTTTTCCCATCCCATACCCCACGCAAATCCAACATAACATAATCGCAGCGAGACCGAGCAAGACTTAACATGACTTAAATAATAAACGTGCATAACTCAAGCTCCTTACACTGACTGTGCCATTTCGGCATTTTATAAATTTTCAAACAAAATTAGTGTTTTCAAGTTTTTTACGTAAAAATTAGTTTCTTCGTGTTTTTCTCCACGAAATTACGACACAATTTAGCTTTCTGTCCCAAAAAGAGCTGGTTTGATGACGTACGTAGATTTTAAATTTCTAATTCAATTTAAAAACTGAATTACATTTTGAATTTGATGAATTTTAGTCAATAACGAAAGGCTAAAACAATGTCAATTCACTAAAGCAGCCAATAAAAACGAAATAAGAACGCTACAGTAGGAATTGTGACAAGTCATAGTATTACATAAATAATGGGTACGTACGCTGAAACATAAAAAATATAGCTCAATTTTGATATCTTATTCGACTAAAGCTTTAGCTTTTAGGCGTTGAGAGACTTACCCGAAGTTCGTTGGTATCTTTGAACTTTGACCTCAATAGCGTTCTCGAGCTCGTATTGCATTCTTTCAAAACGCTTTCGGGTAATAATATAACACTTTTCTTAATCATCACAGGAAAAAATGAACGCAATAGATTTACTGTAGCCAACGCGCGACTCGCATGAATCGCAGCTTCGTGACAACTTAAGCAGAATTTAAACTTAAATAACAGGAAGCAAAAAAACTTAATTATTACAGGAATAATAATATCGATATGAATAATAATAATACTAATAATAATAATAACATATCAATAACAGTGTTTTTTTTTGTACAAGGTCCGTTTGTACGTGTACAAAGATGGTCCCCAAAAGTCTTTGTACATTTTCTACATGCAAATTTCTGTGTACTATAATATAGTACAATAGCGATTTTAGTGTGGTAAAACAGGGTTTTCGATCTTTAGTAATGTATTTGAGCTAATTTCTGGGTTTCTGACGTCAAAAATTCAAAAAAAACTTTAAAAAATTCATCGTTTATCAATCCACAAAAGGCATTTCAGAATAAATTTTTGGTTCCATTGCCTAAATCCCATGCTGTCCACGTATAGCTCAGAGCCACACATGATCTTGGGGAGGAGGCTAGAGGCGGGGGGTTTCACCCCCAGAATTCGCGATTTTTCGGAAGTTCCCAAAATTTACTAAAGATTCATAGAAAAGGTGCTTTCTAAAGCAGTTTAAGGTACTATTTGCTCAAAAGTAACAAATTTTCGACGCATCGCGCCCTTATACTCTTGTTTTGACTATATTTTATTCAATTTAGTCGACTTCTTTGGGTTTTTCCGAAAGTTTTTTACGTTTATATGCTCTAGAAAGATAGAGCATTGTCAGAAACGCCGAAAAACGATGTTTTTGGCGCGTACCTACCATTTTTGGGACCAAGAAAGGCAATTTATAATTTCAGTCTCATCCCCCCAGAATTCCCACGCTTTGCATGTCTGTTTAGAGCCCAAAAACCAAAGTACACCCCGCGGATTACGACAGACCCCTAAAATTTAACTTTTCGCATGCTATTTTTTAGCGATTTTCGCCCCATCCAGACCCCCACTCAGAATTCTACTGCTGCTCTTATATGGAAGCGACCGGCGTTCTATTATTGTCAAAAACACCAAAAAGACATCGAAGAAAAAATTTTTGTTCGAATGTTCGGAAAGGTATGATAATTATAATTTTTTGGAGGGATGGGGTTAGTTTTGGACAAAAGATCAGCCACCCGTTTTACATATTCACGAGCAGACATGTAAAGCTGAAAATTGGGGTGAAGTACTTAATCAGTTATTCTTTGAGCGGGCGGGATAAATAAACTTCAATTTTTGCTCAAAAATGGCAGAAAGCACCTGAAAAACAACAAAAAATCACGATAGTTCATATAGAAGCCCGGGAAGAATGAAACAAAAATTTCTGACTTTTGGGAAATGATTGGCTTTGGGTGGTCTCCATCAACCCCCAGTTGCATGTACGCAGAAAAGCCATTTTTAGGAGGGGGGGGTAAATGACCTTCCATTTTTGGCCAAAAAACGGCAAAGAAATTCTATCTGTTCCAAAAATCGGGGGAGGGGGTTCAAAAATTTTCTGGCTTTGGGGAGGATGGTGGACACGTCCAACTTAGGATGAAGGGGAATCCCCCATCTCCCCCTGCTATACGTATGACAAGCCCCTATCAAATTCACCAGGTACCCAAGGGCGATTACTTGTGGTCGAAAATTTGCATAAGATTCAACGTGAGACGAACGCACGAGCCGAATGTTCGATCGCTTTGAGATTCAAGTTGGTTTATATCGCGAATTTTCATGTCAAATTCGCCGACTAGCTGCTTGCGACTTTCGAGCAAATTCATTAGAAGCGCCTTATTAATTTCCCTCCCAGAGGCCACTGTACTACAAAAATCGATCGATCAATAGCCGAATGAATCATTTATTAAAATTAATCATGTAGAAAGGAAAAATTTTTCTAGGGAAAATTTTGCCGAATTAAGACAAAAACTAGATGAAAATAAAAATTTTTCCGGCAACAAAAGTTTCAATCACTCTGTCCAACAAGAAAGTTGAAAACGTTCTATTACTATGATAAAAATCGTAGTGATAATCATCTATTATAAATATAGGCAACAGTTTTAAAAAAAAAACTCGTGCACATATTCTAAATTAAAATTTAGAATTGCTAAATTCGAATGAAAAATAACGAAAATTGACAAACGCATTATCAACGATAACTAACGATAACGTGGTATATATATACTTGTCGACATAAATTGCAAAAGAAACTGCGGTAGAGGTCGAAATGATCAATTTCGCGCTAAATTCGGGAAATTAAAAGTGCGAAATTAATACCGATTTTTGACAACTACTCCAAATCATAAAAGACAACGCCTACATTCTGAGAGGATTCGCGAGTTCAAAAATTTCCAAAGATTACAAAGAGCCGAAAAATTGATAGTAGGGGCGAAAACAGCATTATTTTTCGACGTTTCACATCGAGCTCTGTCCATTTGGCACAAAAAAAATCGGAAAAGAAGCGAAAACAAAGTTGGGAGTAAGGGTCAAAAATTAGGTACTGTCGAGCAATTTGAGCCAAAAATGGTATTTTTGAGCGATTTTGACGAAAAATAGCTAAAATATCAACCTACTATTGTAAAAATTCCGAATTTTACCCCTCCCTGATCACAAAATCTAGATTGTACCCCTCCCTGGCAAATCTGACCATGTGCATCTATACTGTATAGACAGTGGCCCGACAGAATAAAAGCAATGAAGAATTTTTTACGTAGAAGAGAGGTAAAATGAAGGTAAAAAATGTACGAAAATTGCAAATTTTCGTAAAAAGCGGTTCGAAGTCGACTAGAAAGTGTAGATTAGAATAAATTTCTTGTTATCTTATCATACATATCTACCAGTTTTTAAGGTCGATTTGGCCCAAAAATGCCCACAAACCGGTCCCGCAAAACGAAAATGCTGCGCTCGACCATTAAATGGAAACAACCGAATCCTATGATCTGATGGGCTAAAAATTCTCTAAAAAAACGCCGAAAATTATAATTCCGTGGTGGTTTGCGACATTCTGAAGGGTAAAAACCCCCAGACCCATGTGTAGTCTGCATCAAGCGCATATGGTTCTGGTTTAGATTATGGTCTATATTTATTATTATTCATTTATTCATTCATTATTTCTTTATTTCTTTATTTATTTATTTACTTGTTTATTTACTTATTTGTTTATTCATAAATTATTCATTTATAAATTAGTTACATCTTTACTTATGCAATTCATTCATTCATCTGATTTATTTATTCATAAATTACTATTTATTGCTTATTTATCTATATATAACTGATTCATTTGTGGCATAGATTTAATGCCCACATGATTCCCCATAGGCTCTTTAATGTACGCGCAAACCTGTCGCCGAAGGCAGACCCTAAGGCGATTGCGACCGGATGTTGGGGTATCTTAAACGACGAATCATCGGCAGTATTTTGGCCACTGAAAACCGACTCAACGACCATTTCCCAAAATTTCAAACGACCAAGCCCGGTTTGTCTATTTTTAATTTGTTCCCGAATGTTGGCCAGTTCGCAATTAAAAGCCCGTACAACGAAAGCCTGATCGCGAATATTGTGAGGAAGGAGCAGGCAGCATAGGTAAGATTCGCGATCGGCTTTTTTCACGAATTCGATGCAATAATCCGTGGCCTTGTCCCCGTTTTGAGACATTTTACGAATCGATAAAACCGATTTTTTACGGGCGAATAAGGCGCATACGCGTTTATTATAACAGCGAAGCATCGGAGCACGCGACGGTGAATGCGGAGTTTGATTATCATCAGAGACCAGAATAAGCTATTGGCAGAAGAAAGGATTTTAGCATTCCGGAGGGCCAAACTTTGACCCGCAAACTGCTGAAGGCAAAATTTGGCGTTGAATTTTTCGACTAAACTAGACATTTTAAATTATTCTCATCCTCGATTCAGGCTGCAGCTGGTCTACGACATGAATGTTAATACGCCCGTAATCAGAAGGGTGAAGTTTAAGGGGTATGCACTCAATTTTTGAATTTTGTTGTTGTTTTTTCGCAATTTTTTGATGCCAATGGAAAGTACTCGATGAGAAACATTGAAAAATGGTGTTTTTGCCATACCACTATAATTAAGGCCATTTTTTGACCTTTGAGAAATCCCCTTAGAATTTTGGTGCCGCCAACCTATGACAAACAGCCGAAACGAAAAAACATTATTTTTACTAGATTAATAATCAAGAATTTTCCGGCGCTTGGCACCAATTTCTTACTTTTCTATAATACCTCGTTATCTAAAAGCCCTCAAGCTTGACTTCTTCATTTAGAACGACATAAAATGGAGGGAAATAACTGAAAATTTCAAAATCTCCAACATCCTGCTAAAAAATTATTCACGCAATCTGAACAATAGTTCTGTATTCGAGTTTGATCGTACATAGTTTTGTATCCAATAGTTTAAAAACTTAACAATAGTTTTGTATACGAATTGACCCGTCAGATCGTAAACTTCATAAAGTCTTTTTTGTGTAATAAAAATTTTGTAACTACACTTTTAAGTCTTTTTTGCTCGTCTATCACTATGTAGCTGATTTTTTAACAACAGTAGAATGTAAAATGGAGTTGAAGCAGAAATTTTTTAATAGCAGAGTGAAAATTTTATCAGGGAAACATAGCAAATCAGCACTTGAGCATAAATGGAAAGATTACGGTTTTGCTATGAAAATCGGTGCGACAGCCCAAGAAAGTTGCTAAAAATTTTGAGGTCATCAGACACACACACACACACACACATACACACACACACACACACATACACACACACACACACACACACACACACACACGTCTCGAATTCTACATTAACCTGAAAAGGGTTAACTAATTAACTAATTAATTGTTCATTAAACATCAAAGTGTCAAATTTTCAGTGCTTTGCGCCATTACTTTCCTTTGTTTAATTTATTTGATTATATCTGAAACATTCTTTTGAATTTTTTCTTTTTCATGTGGTAGAAAGGGACAACATAGTCAGAAACGTCGAAAAATTGTGTTTTGGGGGATGCTAATCGTCTTGAGCCCGAAAAAGGCATATTAAAAAAATTCTAAATTTTTGTTTTCAATTCCCAGAATTCCAATTGCCGTGCTGTGCATGTATGGGCACCATTCTTATTAGCAGCGAGCAAATCTGGGGGTCCAAAAACTATCCAATGTAATCAAAGTGCCGAAAATTGATGGTATAAGCAGGTACATCTTTCCAAGTTTTATTTCAAACTTAATTAAATATCGTCGAAACATTAACAAAATTTTAAGCAAAACAATAAGTAATAATTAATAAATAATCGAATCATGAAAAATAAAGAACGAAATCATTAACTACTGAAGTAAAAACATAACCAAAAGTGACAGAATCAAAAAGAAAAATAAAAAACGGAGAATGAAAAATGATTTAAGAAAAATATATAACATCACTGGTAACAAGCGTAACTCTTTTAAAATTCGGAACTTACTCATTTAAAACATGAAAAATTTAAGCCTTAATAAGAAATCAGAAAAGCAAGCTCTGACATAGAATAAAACTTGCTTAAACGTAAAACTGCCAGATAAAGTATTCAGAAATTCGAACGGATATTGAAAAACCAATTTTAGGAAGCTGGTCTAAATTATAGTTGTGATCATTAGACCAGATATTTCGCGCCAACTAAAATACTCACTAACGCGCTAAGCTTGTATTTTCACTGATATGTTGCTGATAAATAAGAAGCAATTAAATTCAATAATTTACTTCCAGAAACTGCCTAAATACCCTCCCATGCCGCAAGCCTTTGAGGGGAGTCTTGCTGCACCTCCTTAAAATCCAAAACACACTTTCCCTTGATTCGAAAAACCCAGAATGAAATTTTCCAAACTTTTCATAGATTTTTCCACAATTTTTATAAGCCAATGAATAGAAGAGCTCAATAAAGAACGTCAAAAAATAGTGTTTTCCACATCTTGTTCTTAGTGAAGGTTCTTTTTTTCGCTAGGCTTTTAAGGAGCATCTTTTTACATACATATATAGATGGACCTTGTACAAAAATACACTGGCGTGAACACAAAAACACAATAGTCCAGGAAAGTTGCTAAAAATTTTGAGTCCATCAAAACACACACACACACAACACACGTCTCAAATTCAACATTAAGCTGAAAGGCTTAATCAATTAAGTAATTAATTAATTAATTGTTCATTAAACCTCAAAGTGTCAAATTTTCAGTGTTTTGCGCCATTACTTTCCTTTGTTTGATTTATTTGATTATACATATATTTGAAATCTTTCGATTTCAAATTCTTTCGCAATCTCCTCGACACAGTGTTAGGTACTACAAATATGCCGCAAAAGATTAAGTTACGGATATTTCCTTTGATTCGTTGAACGAGGGCCCATTAAAAAATAGTTTATTGAAATGAACCAAAGACAAGGACGAAAGATAACGGAATCAGAGGACAAAAACGCAACAAAAGAACTAAGATGAACTGGAACTACACGTAATGCAACGGATCGGAATTTGGGGTAAGGGTAGACCATAGGTGGGCGGCAGCCGAATTCTATAAGGTCCGATGGGGCAAAACGGTCAAAAAATCAGTGGCGTAGCTGGCCTCATGAATTTGGGGGTGGGACTAAAATTTTGAAGTCTAATATCTCAAATACTAATTGTAGATAGGCAAAAATAATGTTGTTTTTGAGCTTTTCACAGCGAGATCTATGCAATGATAAATTTTTAAAAAATCTGACTTTATCCGGATTGTATTAAAAACATGGCTATACGCAAATGAATAAGCACGAAGCGCCATAAAAAATATTGGGTTCTTTAGTAAAAAAATGTGTTAAATATAATGTAATCAAACGATCTGTCAGATGCGCTCTGAGAATTTTTCTTCTTTCCTCTGGAGGACCCTTGTAAAGAATACTCGTATTCAGGCGCGGATTTAGAGGGGGTGGGGGGCGGCCGCCCACCCCTGCCCCTAACCCCCACCCCCTATCGTCGACAAATATTTGGGCGCAGTAAAGAATGATGTGTATTTTTTCATGATTTTAGCCATTTTTATCACGATTTTTCAATTTTTTCCGGCGCTTCGCGCCAAGTAGTCCTAATTAATGATATTTACCGACTTTCATGGCGCTCTAAAAAGTTTATTTTTACGTCAGAACAGTTGTTTATATACAGAACAAGGATTTTTTAGTTCTCAAAATAATTTCTGAGTATTTGTTGGTGCTTTGTGCCGATTTATGCACTAATTTTGCTCGATTTTCGGAGCAAATTTTCGAAAATTCATTTTTCTCAGATCGCAAATGATTCTGTTTATCAACAAAATAACGATGCTTTAAGCATAATAGACGAATTTCTTGGACAATTTTTGACACTAGTAGGAAGATTGGGGGTTCCGCCCCCCCCTTGCCTGTCAGAAAATCCTGGATCCGCCACTGCTCGTATTTCCAAAATTTTGGGAAACTAGTCCCTCCCACAACTACGCCACTGACAAAAATAGCACTAAAAATTAAATTTTGGGGGTGTATGGATTTAGGGGGTCTGCCGGATTGTCCGGGAAGTCCAGCCCACCCCCCACGCCCATGCGTGGGGTAGAACATAGATGCACAAGATCGGGGTGAGAAGGGGAGGGGTGAAATGGGAGAAATCCAGACCACTAAGTTTAGTGTTCAATTTTTGCATATCATATCTACGAGAATCATACATGCATATAGGGAGGGGTGAGGGGCATATCTGGGTGTGGGGGGTTCGGGGGTATGCACCCCCAGAATTCAATTTTTATATATTTTTTTGTTTTTTTCCGCAATTTTTTGATGCCAATGGATAGTGCTCGATGAGAAACGTTGAAAATGGTGTTTTTTCGCCATACCACTATTTTTAGGGCCAATTTTTGACCTTTGAAAAAATCTTGCACCTCCCCAGAACTTTGGTGCCGCCCACCTATGGTGAGGGATATTACTCCCAACTAAAGGCTCCAAAAGTTAGGTACTGTCGAGCAATTCGAGCCAAAAATAGTGGATTTTCAAACGACTTTGAAGTTAAACTCAATTTATTCCACTGAAAATTTTAGATATCACCCCTTCCTGACCCCAAAATCTCTATTTTAGCCCTCCTTGGCCAAACCGACCTTGCGCATCTATGACGAGAATGGTCAAAATAGCATATATAACACGCTTTTGCGCGATAATACCGCACTTTTAAACATTTTTTGTTCATCAAATCATTTAAACAATAAAAAATATAGAAATTGATGAATTCGGCAATAAAGTTTGATTCCTCAGACCTTTTTTACATACTTTTAGACGCTTTTTTAATATAAACAGTACAGCACAAAAAATAATGAAAAAATAAAGATAATATAACGCTTATCTGAGCGTTTTTAGCGATTTTTTCGAACCAATAGTAACGATTTTATGTATTTTCATTCAAAATAATTTTTTCTTTAAATTTTTTGAGTTTTCTTTATTTTCCAGGAAAAAACATGGTCAGAAACGCATAAGAATGCCCATTTTGACGCGTCTTCATCGGTTTTGAGCCCAAAAACAAACCTATTCTTGTGGGGCTGGCTGACCCCTCAAGTTTTCCATAGAATTACATGAAACGCCTCTAATTTAATCAGTAACAATTAATCCAATCGATAAAGCGTTCATAAACTCGCAGCCCGATCGCACCAAATCTGAAGGTCAAAGTTCAAAGGTCAAGGATCATTCGCTATCGTCGTCATCTTCGGAGTGGTCATTTCGGCGAAATAGCATCATAGACCCGGTGGCGCCGGTGGTCGCCGCCGAGCCACTAGCGGCGCCGGCCAATGACCCGCGCGGATTTTCCATTATGGACGACAGGGCGTAAAAGGGCGACAGCGATTTGGCCCTGTGGTCGAAATGATAGAACGACGGCGCGTTGGCGGCGTGTTCGAAAGTCCGTTGGCGCATTGCCAAGTCGGCGCGGATTGGCTGTAATTCGCCCGCGACGCTCGAACCGGCGTAGCAGATGAAAATGAGCGACACGACGCTTTGCACGAATATGTCCAGCGGCAACCCGTCGAACTGTTGTTCCGTCAATCGCAGATAAGAACGGTGCTGGGCGGCCGAATAGGCGCAGTGGCCCAGCGAAAGGGCGCCGACCAATAAAAGCAATTTAGCCGCTGAACTGGCCGCCATAATTGTTTATTTACCGTATAGTAATACTGTAATGCGGTTTTTCGTCTCAACGCTAAACACGTTGGATGCCTAAATTTCGACAAATAATTTTACCCAGAGACGTGCTCAGTTTAAGATGGGATAATCCATAACAAGGGCCTGATAATATGATAAATTCAGATGATATATTCACACATGACGCGAGCAGCACGTACGGATATGGAAGAACCTGGACCGTAAACGTACAGCATGGGGATTCTGGGGGTAAGTCAGGCCCCAAATTTTCATTAAGTGCCTTTTTCGGCTAAAAAACAACGGGTACACGCCAAAAACACTGTTTTTAGACTTACCGACGATGCTCGTTCTTTCTTTAACACAAAAACATACAAAATATCGGAAAAGGATTATAAAAAATCAAGAAAATTTGAGAGAAATTAGTCAAAAAATGTGTAGGTATACGGCGCGAAGCACCGCAAATTCGAGACTTTTGAGCTAGAATGAGCTAAAACGCTTGAAAACATAGATGTAACAGCTCGAAATTTCGGTTGGTATGGCAGTCCACGGTCAATTGAGGGGGATGGGGTAAATGAACATCCGATTTTTGGCTGAAAACAGCCAAAAAACGCCTAGAAATGGACAAAAAATTCGATTTCTTTCCAAAAATCAGGGGTATCAAAAATTTTCCGGCTTTGAGGAGATGAGGGACGTCCGATTTTGGGTGGAGAGATCTCCATCTCCATCTTGCATGTATGCCTAAAAACGACACTTTTTACAATTTTTACGAAAATTCGACAAAATTCCGAGGGGACAAGGCATACATGCACATAGAGAGTAAGGGCCATATGTGAGGTGAGCGGCACCAAAGTTCTGGACGGTGCAAAATTTTTTCAAAGGTCAAAAATGGCCTTAAAAATGGTGATATGGCGAAAAAACACCATTTTTCAACGTTTCTCATCGAGCACTATTTATTGGCATCAAAAAAATTGCGATAAAACAAAAAATATCAAAAATTGAATTATGGGCGCATTTTGGTTTCTGGGGAGTGTATACCCCCAAACCCCCCACGCCCAGGTATGGTAAGGGTACACAAGCACATAGGGTGGTGAGGGGAGGGGAATATTAAGCCCCTGAAGCAACAGCAGGACAGGTACTGTCCGGCGATTTTGAGCTGATAGAAGTTTTTTTGCATCAATTTTGAGGTCAAAAGCAGTAAAAACGTCAAAATTATTCTGAAGCGTACATTTCACTCAAGAAGCTCCCAAAATTTATGAATTTTTGCATTTTTTAATGTTAAAATTGATATAATTCTGTCAGAATGTACTAAAACTGCTTTTAAAATGCGATATTACCACGAAAAAAACGTTTTATAAGCTCATTTTGACCATTTTGATCGTTAGAACAGAAAAAAATCGAGAACGTCAAATTTACCGTTTTTGACTTTCAGGATTTCACCCCTCCCCCACCCCTCCTGCCGACCCTGACCTTGTGCACCTATGGGTGAAGTGATATTACCTTCCGCTGAAAGACCAGCTAAACAGGTACTGTCCGACAATGTCGAGCTGGCGGAACGTTTTTTACGTCATTTTTGAGGTCAAAAGCAGTAAAAATGTCCAAATTTACTTTTTTACTCAAAAAGTGCCAAAAATGAATCAATTTCTGTATTTTTCAGTGTTAAAAGTGATAAAATGCAGTCAAAATGTACTAACTAAAACTGCTTTAAAAATTCAAATATTACCATGGAAAGACGTTTTATTGCCACTTTGACCATGTTGGTCGTACATCACCCACTCCAAAATTTTTCCACCCGCTCTCAGAATTCACGATTTTTCAAAAGTTTGCAAAAGTTTTCTGAAAATTCGCAGAAAAGGTGCTTTTAAGGCAATTTTAGCCATCTATCTGCACAAAAGTGTCAAATTTTCAGTGCTACGCGCCATATACTCAAATTTTGAATAGACTTCTTGTTTTTTATTCGACTTTTTTTATTTTTCGATATTTTGTTGTCCTTTTTATGCCTTAGAAAGATATAGCATCGTCAGGAACGCCGAAAAACAATGTTTTTGATGCGTACCTAACCCACTGCTTTAAGGCCCACAAACGGCACTTTAAAATTCCCCATCCCCCTTGATTCCCATGCTGTGCGTGTCTGGTTGCAGATATTTTGAGGGATCAGTAATCATTCTGAGGGGTCATACCCCCCAATGAAGACATACGGTCTGAAGTAACCCCGCAATCCGGCAGACCCCCTTAAATCTACAGCCCCAGAATTAAATCTTGGGTGCTATATTTAGCAATTCGGCTCCCACCGACCCCCCCTGAGAATTTGTCTGCTGCCTGTCTATGCTGAGCGTACATATCTCATGCCCGGATACCGCCCCCATAAAGAAAATTCTAGATCCGTCACTGACAGAGGGCCCATCTGTCAGTGACGGATCTAGGATATTCTTCATAGGGGCGGTGCGGTACTCCAAGTTTTCCATAAACAATCAAAAATAGGTCCGAAAGTTCGCACTTCGCGAAGGAAATACCGTTTTTTCGGCGTTTTAAATTGTCTGTTCTTATAAAAATTAACTTTGACGCAACATTTTTTCGAAAAATTTTTGAAATTTCAGACCATTTCTTGCGAAAAAAATCCAATAAATTTCTTTGACTAAGGCGAAAATCCAGCGGCTAAACTTTAGAAAATTACGAGGAAGGATGTTTAGAAAGTTGACTTACCGCCATACATGTAACGGCTCGAACTTTGGGAGGGGGTTCCGGCCATTTTCAGTGTGGGGGAAATGACCACAAATTTTTGGCCAAAAACGGCTAAAAACTACGGCCAAAAAATTCGATTTTCTCCGGACATTGGGGAAAGTCAAAAAATTTCTGACTTTGGGGGGATGGGGGGACGTCAGACTTTGGGTTGGGGGATCCCCAATCCCCCTGTTACACGTATGCTTACCGCTCTATTTCCTTATTTTAAAGTCGAACGTCGAAATTTGTGAAAGCTATCCTTCAAAATAGAAGAAACCTAGGGCGAGATAGCTATTTCTGCTCTTAAAATTATTTTAAAGCCTAAAGCAGAAAATGACTTCCAGATCGACAAGAAAGTAAATAAATGTCATTAATAGGTATATATTATCTAACGCGAAACACCGAAAAATTTGAGAATTCTGATCACAGAAGGCCAAAAATCATTGCAAATTACATACCCATTCTTTATCTCGCCAACTATTTTAGGCCAATGGGGGCCGCTCCGCCCCCCCCCCCTTAGATACGCCGCTACCCTCTGACAGTATATACATGCACATAGGGGTTGGAGGGTGTAACCTTATCCCTGCTGAAAGGTCAGCTAGACAGGCACTGTCCGGCGATTTTGAGCTGAATATACATATTCCACAGCATTTTTGAGGACAAGTGCTGTTCACTCAAAAAGCGCCTAGAATTGTGTATATTCAGATGGTTTAAAAAATCAAAAACTGACCTTATGCATCTATGTCTCTGATGGGTCAGACAGACAGATACCGTCGGGCGATTTTCAGATTACCAAACATGTTTTCCACCATTAAGAACAAAAACAGCACATAATAATGCCCGAGATAATTTTATGATCTGCTTACTCATAAAGCGCCCAAATCTGTGTCAAAATGTTTCAAAAACGCATTAGTAATGGCAATCTGTTTAGCCCCAAGCGCTTTATTAAAACGCGCAACATTCAGTCACTATAGGTACCTACAGCCTAAAGCATATTTTGCATTTGTGTCTTCTTTTTTACAGGTTTTACGCAGAAGATGAGATCCAAGCAAGAAGATGGAATGATATAATTGTTTCAAAGATGATTTTGAATTTTGATTATCTTTGAGAATTTTGAGACTGATTTCAGAACCAAAATTCGACTCGTTTCAAGAAAATTTTAACGTCACAATAAAGCTCTATGGTGCTCTTTTTACAACAAGGGGCTCTGCCCTGGACCCTACTGGGGGCGCACTTGAGCGCGCCACCTCAGACCCTCTTAGTCCCATAAAACAGGTTATCCATTGGACTCTCACATATTTAGAGGTACCTGGGTAGCAAAATTTGTAAAGTAAGCAGCTCTGTGGTCATAAAGATTTTGTCCATCATTCATCCTTAGGTCCTCTTGTGCTTTTAAAAATTTGTTGTCGTGCACCTTCTCCCGAAACAAAATCCTAGGTACGGGCCAGAGTCATACGTGCACAAAGTCAGGGTCAGCGGGGGAAGGGGGGTAGAATATCAGAAATCAAAAACATTAAATTTAACGTTAACGATCTTTTTGCAGTTTAAATGACCAAAAAGGTCAAAATAGCCTATTAAACGTTTTTTCATATGACATGATTATTATTAAACATTTACAAACTTTTCTCCGTTGTGAATGTGGAAAGATCTCGAGATCTCGGAAATAAATTGAAATTTTTTTATTGTTTAATTAGGTGAATGCAAAGCGATGTGAACGACCCAGAAAGAAGCATTTTTATGCTTTTTTATGTTTAAAATCTTTTTGATTCTCAATGGAAAAAATCCTGCCTACGCCTATAGAGTATATATAGTTCTAAAAACAGGAGTCAATTTCGTGAAACAATGTGACAAGAAAGCAACCTAAGACGGTTAAAACTCAACTTTAACACTCACCTACGTAACCACGATGATTAATTCAATAAGATCTCTGAACAGTCTCCTTTGATTACGTACGTTACATGCACTGGCATAGCCAGAGGGAAAGGGGGCGCACGTGGGTGTGGGGGAGTTAGGGGGTATGCACCCCCAGAAGGCCGAATACCCCTTAGGAACCAAAATAGCCCCCAGAACTCCATTTTTAAAAATTTTTTGGGCTTTTTTTCGCAATTTTTTCATGCCAATGGATAGTGCTCGATGAGAAACGTTTAAAAATGGTGTTTTTTCGCCATACCATTTTTAAGCCCATTTTTCACATTTGAGAAATCTTGCATTGCACCCCTACAGAAATTTGGTGCTGCCCATCTATTGGGGAATTCCCCAACCCCATGGGGAAAATATGGTTGCATTATGATGTTCTGCGACGTAAAATCAGAGAAATTCGGCGCTTCGCGCCTATTTCTATCATCTTTTAGCAGTTTCTATCGTTTTATTGCAAGAAAAGTCAAAAAATTAGCAATTCGCGCGCATTGTAAGCATTTTTTCCGTCAAAAACGTGTGAAAATTTCAACAATCAAAATTTTTTCATTGCTTAAATAGTGCAGGACAATCAGGGTTGCCCAAGTTCTCTCATCAGAAAATCCTTCATTTTAACCTCAAACTGCCTAAAAAACCCACCCAACCAATGGTTAAGCATAGGCGCAAAACAACCTCAATCGTTAACGAATGCCTCCAACGGCCTCAAAAAACCCCAAAATGGGGGAAAACTGAAAATTGGCAACCCTGAGGACGATGCAAAAAGCCCAAAAAAACGCTTTATTTATCAGCCAACGCCCGTTTCTATGGTTTTTTAGATTGAAAAATTTTTTGGGATTCCGTCTGGTGGAAATTCTGGCTGCGTCCACGATTATATACATGATCTGAAAACTTTTGAGTTCTGCCCTCCAACCCAAAATAAAATCTTGAATGAAAAGGCTGGGCATAGCACGGCATAAAAAACCAATCTTCCTGTCATTCCTTGAAAAAGGAAAGGCCACTCCAACACCATAGATGCTCATAGAGAGGGTGAGGGGGTATAACCCCCTCACTGAAATGTCAGCCAGACAGGTACTGTCTGGAAATTTTAATCTGATGGAACGTTAACATTTCTGAAGTCAAAAGCAGTAAAAATGTCAAAATTTTTCCGGCGCTTCACGCCAGGTACGTACTTTCACGAGTAGATGCAGAAAAATGGTTCTGTCAGAAATCTGCAAAAATAAAATTAGGAAGTCTGGTTTTTTTATGGGATGTTGCACATTTTTCATTTCTGTCAAAAACATTGTTTTTACCGCGTTTTAAAGCTGAAATCTTCAACTCGGCTGATGAAAAAAGACGCGGAAACATGTTTAAAATTTTTAAAAACTTTCAACTAAATTTTTTTAAATGTTTTTTGTTATATTTTTCATCATTTGAGTTGAAGATTTCAACTTATATTTGAAGATTCGAACAGCAGAATGCAGAATCACATGTAGATACCCAATTTACGTCGACCTAAGCATCTATACATTGACCTAAGCAGGAGCGACCTCGACCTGATGCAGTTTTAAACACCTTTTCAGATATACTAAGCCTAAACGTAAGCATAATATAAGCAGAAACTTAAATTTTCGTATATCTAATCAAGTAAAACCGAAACAAAGATGCAAAAAATATGAAAAAAATTTTTAAGTAACAGCTTTCAGCACCTTATTTCTTTTTTCTTCTTGCTCCCTTCCGTATTTTCAGCCCATGTTATTTATTTCTGACAAATGCGTTAGTCCTCGGATTGAGCCACAAAACGTACTGAAATCTTTGAAAATTAGTCGTGGAGAATTGGAGTGGGTGAAATTCGGAACGAGGACCGGAACCAGACTCAGGACAAATGGGTAAAATCCGGAACCAGGACCAGAACCAGAACCAGACTCAGGACAAATGGGTAAAATCCGGACAATCAATCAGGACAATGTATTAGATATGTAGGGTCAGACTGGCCGGTATGAGACAAACTAGGTAAAATCCGGACAATCAATCAGGACAATGACAAAATTAATACAATGAAAGTGGGGTAGTTCTGGAACTAGGCAAGGGTGCCCAAAGGGGAGCTTGATGGGGGTCCACAACCACCAACAAGGTCCATGAGCGCCACTGAGGTTCACAAGCGCCACCGGGGTTAACAAGTGCCACCGGGGTTTGCAAGTGCCACTGGGGTTCACAACCGCCACAAAGGTCTATGAGCGCCACTGGGGTTTACAAGTGCCACTGAGGTTCACAAGCGCCTAGTTACGGAACTACCCCACTCTCATTGTATTGATTTTGTCATTGTCCTAATTGATTGTCCGGATTTTACCCAATTTGTCTGGTCCCGGCCAGTTGGACCCTACATATCTTATACATTGTCCTGATCTTTCCCTTGTCCTGATTGATTGTCCGGATTTTACCCATTTGTCCTGAGTCTGGTTCAGGTCCTGGTTCCGGATTTTACCCATGTGTCCTGAGTCTGGTTCCGGTCCTGGTTCCAAATTTTACCTTTTCCCGTGAAAAACAAGTTTAAATGAAAACTGATTATTGTGTCCCAAAATATTCCGGTTTTACCACTGAATTCGTGTTTGTCGTGATTTATCACCAGGAAAATTTTTTAAGTTTTTTGCCAAAAACCGATTTAATTGTTTTTAAACGTTATGCATGTAAATCACTTTACCACGCCCATGATCCATATTTTCTAGCGTCTGCAATTGCCCGCTGCTGCATTACAACAGAAAACTTAATTTTGCATCCCTCCCCTCGATCCAGTAGTAATTCCAACTCAAAAACTTAAAACCAGCAGAGCCCTGTAAAATTATAAACTAATTATGGCAAAAAACGGCAAATCGTTTGCAGAAAGCAACGCCGTTAGTTTGTTCACCTGCTCCAGGCCAGGTTGACAACAACAGTGAATCATCCGCCCAGTGTCGCCAGGTCAAAATTTTCCCCTGTTCAAGTATATAGAGGCGAGGCAGCCAAAAAAGCTGCAACGGGCCCCTCTAAAAGATACTACCTGTTATTAAGCATAGGAGTTATAAACTTCCAAAGAATCAAAAAACTGTCAAAATGGAAGGAAAACTGCCAACCTGTCAACGCAAATCCGCCTCGACTCGACTCGACCAGGGCTGGCAAAAAACCAGATTTGAACATTTTGAGTTTTTGGTTTTTGGGGTTTTTGGGATTTTTCGTGGGTTTTTGGTGGGTTTTTGGGGGGTTTTGGTGGGTTTTTGGGGGTTTTTGGTGGGGTTTTTCTGATACACTCCAGAGTTGTCTGTATACACCTATAAATATTGACTTAGCTTACTTTGTGACATATAAAGGACCCAACATAAAAATAGGACAAGTTCAAAAAAGCTCTATTCGACTGCCGCTGCTATGGTCAGTGATCACAGTATCCCTATCATCACAATCATCAGTACCTATTAGGGATGCAGCGGGTGCACATTTTTGGAATAGCGGGTGCGGGTGCGGGTGCGGGTACCAAAATTTTGCTTTAGCGGGTGCGGGTGCGGGTGCGGGTGTCGCACCTTAAAAATAGCGGGTACGGGTGGCGGGTGGCGGGTTTAGCAGTGAGATATAGCATAATATAAATAGGGCTAAAAATGCTCCATTTTTTGTCCGCTTAATGCAGTTATTTACTGTGTGCAAAATTCATATTAATCTTCAAGCTGATTGTCTTTTTCTTTGCAGACTACTCTCTCAATGAATTAAATTTGCAAACTAAAGATAAGTAAATTGTCAATGATTGAACCATTGACCAATATGAGTAATATATTTGCACTTTGCAGAATACAATGTTTAGACACTTGTTGTTGTCATTCTCTTCTTAAAAAGGGTCTACGACGTTTTCTGCGCCAGCAACTTAAAAAAATATTCTAAGTACATTAATTTTGAAGCAGTTTTAAGCTAAATTATATATTCAGTAGGATGCAGCGGGTGCACATTTTTTGGAATATGGTCGCGGTGCGGGTGCGGGTACCAAAATTTTGCTTTAGCGGGTGCGGGTGCAGGTGCGGGTGTCGCACCTTAAAAATAGCGGGTACGGGTGGCGGGTGGCGGGTTTAGCAGTGAGATATAGCATAATATAAAGAGGGCTGAAAATGCTCCATTTTTTTGTCCGCTTAATGCAGTTATTTACTGTGTGCAAAATTCATATTAATCTTCAAGCTGATTGTCTTTTTCTTTGCAGACTACTCTCTCAATGAATTAAATTTGCAAACTAAAGATAAGTATATAAATTGTCAATGATTGAACCATTGACCAATATGAGTAATATATTTGCACTTTGCAGAATACAATGTTTAGACACTTGTTGTTGTCATTCTCTTCTTAAAAGGGTCTACGACGTTTTCGCGCCAGCAACTTAAAAAATATTCTTACTACATTAATTCTGAAGCAATTTTTAAGCAAATTATATATTCAGAATCGACGAGTATTCATTTGTGTACGACTGAAAAACTGTAGAAAATCCAGTATTTTTAGATGCGTTTAATTATCTCATTAAATTCAAAGATATTCTAAAAGTAATTTGAACCATCATGTAGAGAATTGAATGAGCTTTCAGAATCTGTATTATACTTTAATCATAAATTAAATATATAATTAATAATATTACAACGAGTATGGCGCCAAAACGTCCTACTTCGTCTTAAAAAAGCATTGTACAATACATTGCTGCATAATATCTCTACTCACGCTAGAGTGGTTGAACCGATGCATGTAAAGACTGGCACCTAGACCCTTCTTTTTTTAAAAAGCATAATTCGCATAATTGGAATTAACCATAAGAGAGCTTGAACATGTATCTGCAGTCCAGAGGGTACCTAAAAATATGACTCATTACAACTAGATGTTCGCTTTTCCAATTTGTACTGGTACGTTAGAACACACTGTTATACATTTTGCTTTTTTCATTAATGTGCCACTGCCTCAGAATCGTTTTGTCTTTTCGTAAATTCTAATTATTATTATCCGCCACCCGCTGTTTTATCATAGTATTTTTAGCGGGTGCGGGTGCGGGTGCGGGTAGCAAAATTTCGGAATAGCGGGTGCGGGTGCGGGTGCGGGTACCAAAAAAGAAGCGGGTAATAGCGGGTGCGGGTGCGGGTGCAGGTATCCGCTGCATCCCTAATATTCAGAATCGACGAGTATTCATTTGTGTACGACTGAAAAACTGTAGAAAATCCAGTGTATTTTTAGATGCGTTTAATTATCTCATTAAAGTCAAAGATATTTCAAAAGTAATTTGTACCATCACGTAGAGAATTGATTGAGCTTTCAGAATCTGTATTATACTTTAATCATAAATTTAAATGTAAAAAATTAATAATATTACAACGAGTATGGCGCCAAAACGTCCTACTTCGTCTTAAAAAAGCAATGTACAATACATTGCTGCATAATATCTCTACGCACGCTAGAGTGGTTGAACTGATGCTTGTAAAGACTGGCACCTAGACCCTTCTCTTTTAAAAAGCATAATTCGCATAATTGGAATTAACCATAAGAGAGCTTGAACAAGTATCTGCAGTCCAGAGGGTACCTAAAAATATGACTCATTACAAGTAGATGTTCGCTTTTCCAATTTGTACTGGTACGTTAGAACACACTGTTATACATTTTGGTTTTTTCATTAACGTGCCACTGCCACAGAATCGTTTTGTCTTTTCGTAAATTCTAATTATTATTATCCGCCCACCCGCTGTTTTATCATAATATTTTTAGCGGGTGCGGGTGCGGGTAGAAAAATCTCAGAATAGCGGGTGCGGGTGCGGGTGCGGGTACCAAAAAAGAAGCGGGTAATAGCGGGTGCGGGTGCGGGTGCGGGTATCCGCTGCATCCCTAGTACCTATCCATCATGGTTGGATCACAACACAACGCTGATTGGCATTGGTTTTAGTGAACACCAGCTTACGAACTGTATCAATACTCAGTGAATTTCTCAATTTTTAATGGACAAAACTAAAGGTTGGAAAATTTCGTTTAGCTGAGGCCGTTGAAACTGCCAACGTAAATACCTGTGTAATAAGTACCTATGAAAAATAGACATTAAACACTGGAAAATTACACTACACATTTGAAACTTACAATAATAGATATGTACTTATGTTGTTTATGTACAAAAGGTCAGACTACTGGATGGGGTGCTATGTTAGAGTAAAAAGTAAAAATTGTTATTAAAAAGGTACAACTAAACTAAACTAAATCCATAAGTAGGCTTAAGCCCACTTTGTCGCTTGGCCCCGATGGCTTGTGTGCATATTTTATTAAGAAGTTGAAAACAGTGTTGCTTTCACCTTTAGAAACCATCTTTAACGTTTCTTATCAAAGTGGAAAGATACCCGATTTTTGGCGAAAAGCTGTTGTGATCCCAGTTCATAAAAAGGGAGATATGTCATCAGTTGATAACTATCGTCCAATCTCCTTATGTTGTGTTCCTTGTAAATTAATGGAATCTATAATGAACAAGTCCTTGATTTCTTATCTAGAGAAGCAAAATCTGCTAAGTGAAAAACAGTTTGGTTTTAGAAAAAATAGATCATGTGCGTTACAACTTGTTGAGTGCAAAAATCAGTGGACCAAATTTCTAGATGAGGGAATTCCTGTTGACATTGTCTACATTGACTTTTGTAAGGCTTTTGATACCGTGTCACACAAAAAACTGCTAATTAAGTTGGCATCTTATGGATTGAACAAACTTTCTTTTAATTGGATCGAAAATTTCTTGACTAATAGATCCCAAGTCGTTAAAATTAAAAATTCTTTATCTGATTCTATTCCTGTTACCAGTGGCGTGCCCCAGGGTAGTATACTAGGTCCCACACTTTTTTTAATCTTCATTAACGACTTATGTGAAATGCGCCAAAACAGTAATTTTACTTTGTTTGCTGACGATATCAAACTTTGGAATCTATCATCCAATTTCATGACACTTCAAGCTGACATAAATTATGTGCATGAGTGGGCCAATACATGGCAATTAAAAATATCAGTTAATAAATGTTTAGTTCTATATCTGGGTAGTTCAAACCCTAGGCATTCTTATCACATAAATGATTTCTATCTTTCTACTGACACACTTTGTGTAAAAGATTTGGGTGTTTTTCTGAATTCTAATTTATCGTCCAGATCTCATTGTGAATATATTGTGAAAAAAGGCATGCATTTAAGCAATCTGATCTTGCGTAGTTTTATTTCTAAAGACAGATTATTGATTGTCAAGGCCTCTATTACTTACGTTCGACCAGTGCTTGAATATTGCTGTGTTTCGTGGAGTCCTTACCTGCTGTGTGATATCACCTCCGTCGAACGGGTTCAAAGA